>VXAX01002093.1:820-185254 GCA_013399835.1 Leptocoma aspasia
GCCGCTGTGCTAAGCCCAGCGGCGCGGCCACAGCGGAGAGCGAAAATATGGGGAGTGTGTGTGCTCGCCCGGGCAGCGCTGGGACCAGGGAAAGAAGGTAGCCCATCTGGAAACTAAGGAGAGAAGAAGATATAAAAAATAAACTTGGCTTGTTCTTTGTCTGCGGAAAGACAGAGAGCGACTTTTTACGCGGGCCGATAGTCGTCTGAAAAGGGGAGCAGTTTTAAACTAAAAGAGAACAGATTTAAATTAGGTGTTAAGGAAGAAATTCTTTACTCCAAGGGTGGTGAGGCACTGGAACAAGTTGCCCAGAAAACCTGCGAGTGCCCTATCCCTGGAAGTCTCCCAAGGCCAGATTGGATGGGGCCCTGAGCAGCGTGATCTAGTGGGTGTCATCCCACCTCTTGACCAGGGAGGGATGGAACTAAGATGATCTTTAAGTTTGCTTCCAACCCAAACCATTCTGAGATTCTGTGTTGTGGCATGAATGTCAGCAGGCAAATTGAGAATTAGCGGCTGCATTGGCATTGCGGAGCCTTGGTGAATTGAGCAGCTTGTGCCTGCACAAAATGAAAGTAATGTTTTTGAAGAGGTTGTAAGCATTTGGTTGGTGGAAAGAATGTCCTGCTGAATTAGAGCAGCAACTACGATTTTCTGCTAGCTAAGAACTCAAAGGTTCTCAAAAGCAGAAAATTATGTGTTTCCATTTTATAGTGTCCAGACTATTGGCTAGACTATAAGCCTGCCGTAGGACTAGATGTGAAATTATCAGGGCTCAGGAAACTTTAGATAGCGCAAGATCAATTACACATTTATTTAACATGTTGGACTATCAAAAGGGTTGCTAACTTCCCCAGCATTACTTACACTGTTGTCTGCAACATCTCAAATAGAATCTTAGATGTCCATCTTTAGCCTGAAAGTGCTCAATGGTCTGGATCTAGGCTACTGCTGAAAGCTCAAGTACTGGCACTCTCCAGCCCAGTGGAGCTGCCCTTCGCAGAGGTAAAGTTTGTGTGGCAGCTGGAACTCACTAAATCACAGGGCCTGAAGACCACCTTAAGTGTCTCCATGCTCCATGGCAAGCAGAGTGTGCAGGCATTTGATCTCAGCTAGGCACTAAAAACTTAGAACACAGCAAAACATTTTCCTTCAGTTAAGACAAAAATTACTTTTCTTTTTTCCTTTTACAATTCCATGAGACAAGCTCCATGTCCAATCCAAAGCAAAGAAGCAAACCCCCCTGTAATTAGAATCCCCATCCAAAACCAACTTAATATCTGAGTCTTTTGTAAAACTGCATCTTTCAAAAGCAAATAATAAGTGAAACATACAAAAGATATTGTCTAGCAACCCTTGGGATGTTCTCGGGTGTTGTGAGGATGAGAGCCATGGCACAAGCTGAATAGAATAGAATAGAATAGAATAGAATAGAAACGAAACAAAAACTTCCAAGACTTTCTCTGGGACTATAAACAAATCGTATTAATTTCTTTGTCCCATATTCTTCATCCTTAAAATATAAATAGTGTAATACTGTTTGTCTGAATTATAGCTTTGCCCCATTCTTGTTAAAGTCAATGGCAGTGGAATCAGGCTCTGCTTTATTCAGTGAAACTCTTGAAAATATACTACAATTTTAATAACCCTTTCATCCCAAAAATGATATTAGCACAATAATCATATGTGACCTAAACAGTGGAGCATTATGGTACTAACAAAAGGCCTGGCTTTATTTATTATTCATTAATCTCTAGGGGTTTGAAACCACTCAGTATGTACCGCCCTTATAAATTGTTTATATCTTTGCCATTCATTTCTAGCACAAATAGAACAGACAATGCACTGTATACAGTTCAGAATGAACATGTATAATTTAAGAAAGAAATCACACTACCCAAGTCTTTTACTAAATTCTCATCCATGTGCACTGTTCTGAACCTTGCTTGGTGTTAAAGGTGCCCATAAACTCAATCCTTTTTAAGGTAATTTGACTGGACATCCATGGCAGATGCTTTTAGTTGACTCACATCTGCTCTAATTTTATTCACTTCAACAGAAATATTGATTCATTTGGACTTAAGTCCGATTTTGACACTGATTTATGTGGAGTTTGAATTTCGTAGACAATATAATTTTAGTTTTAGTGAATCGGTAGTCTTCTTATGAATGAGTCTGAAGTCCCTATAAAATTCTACTGTTAAGTCTTGGTTTTTGTTTCTCTGATGTCACAGTTTCCTCTTATGTTAATTCTTCATCTTATGCCTTTGGAATTACTGACCTATTCCTACACCATTTTTCATATCATTACAGCCACTGCATTTCCCTTGGGCCGCTGATAGGGTAAATGATGACTTTACTGTTATAGTATTCAGGCTTTCATTATACTTGTTGACTTTTGTTTTATTAAAGCACAGGTGTAACAGCAGAATTAAAAGTTTTCTGGAGCATCTGGTACCTCTGTAATATTTTATTTTGTTAGACGTCAGAAACATCTAGTAAGTCTTAAAGGCTCCTTAAAGACTAATGTGTCTAATAAATCTCCTGGTTAAGAAGTACTCCAGCCTGTTTAAGGAGAAGTACTCCAGCTGTGTGTGGGATATGCAATGAGGGGTGTGAGAGAAGCAGCAGTATAGAAAAGATACCGAATTGGCTCTTTCACTCATTATTTCGGGGGAATAACCCCTTCCAAAGTTGCAGAAAACATTGAACTGATTTAATTATATTTCTATACTGAGTTATGTTTTCTAGGACAAAGATGTTAGCAATTTATCAGCCTAATTCCATTCAACCACATGTAGTTAAACATATCTTTTTAGCTTGCATTTTACTACATAAAATCTGATTATTACTACATTCAAGATTCATGTTGCAATTAGTGATAGAGAAGGAACAAGTAAGAGCATTTCTGTGGGATTCCTGATTGCCTCAAGTATGTCGCAAACTGCAAATCTGAAATCTAGTGACAAGCCCTTCAAGAAGTGTCATAGTTATTGATAAATAAATCAGACAGAAATAGTACATTATTGGTATGGTAAAATAGAGTATTTATTTTACCTTATCCTGAATAAAGAACACAGGTATTGATACTCAATTTAAATGCCTTGTTTTTATGGGCAGAGTTCCAGTGGCAGATGGGAGCCTTCCCAGGTAATTCATTCAGGACCATCACTTCTGAAAGAGAATATCAAATAGTATCTTTTGGCATGTCTGGCAACCGTGGCCAACTTTTACAAGAGATAGGGATGCAGGTACACATTACCTCCTAAATCTAGCAAAAAGCTCTCTGCTACAACCTCTGGTTGTACAGAGGAAGATCCTGGCATGAAATTTCCCCATCAGTGAAATTCAACTGATTCAGATGACAAACTTTGTAAGACTCCAGTCAGTGTGAGACAGGTGCTTTTCAGTGGGGAAACAGTCACATTTTTCAGTGAAAGCCCTGGTGTGAGTATTGATTTCTAGTCACAGGAAAGCTAAGAAAGGCACGTGACTAACAGACTGCTACTTCATTGAAGATTTTAAACTGCAGGAGATACAGGGCAAGTGAAAGAGTTCCTTTTAACTTTTAGCAATATACACTTTTTATTGTTTTGCTGCTTAGTAAGGAAAATGCCTTACATGCTGAACTTCCTGGGTAGGATGGTGGATCACAGTGTGAAAGACTCTATGAATATTAGATAGTGACCTTTCTCGCAGAAGTGCTGAGCATCTGGTCCTTGTGCTTTACTGAAAGCTGTGATCATTCTGTGTCACTGTAGATCAGACCTAGCACGATCACTCTGTTCTCGGCACAGAGCAGGAGAGGGGCCTTGGCACTGCATTCCCTTGTGCCACTTTAAGACAGCAGAAATTCTGGGTCCAGCTCAAATAAAGCAACAGTCGAGCTGGAAGGTGGATGACTCTTTGGGGTTTATATCACTCAAATCTCCTGTTACCCTTTCAAAGGGCTGGTTCTTGCAAGGCAAACCTGCAAGGTTCTGCTCAGCAGCTTTTCATGAACACAACTCTGCTGCAGTCATGACAACCTTACAAGAAAGTAGCTAACGTGTGAAAGCAGTTTCTAAACTTATGAAGGAATACCCCATGAGGCAAAGCGGTGTTTGATAGGAAAGCTGACAAAGGTGGATGAGATTTCCCCATCTGGTTAGCTTAGTGCCTATTGAGGACTGCTATGTTGAAGTATCACAAATCAGAGCTGATAAACACTGGCAGAGAAAAGAGACTTGGGGGAAAAAAAAGCCTCCTGCAGTCTCTAAACCAAGTATTTGACACATTTGACCAACTTCTTCCTCAGATTCTTTTGAGCTTTCATAGAAGTACGAGTTCTTTGGTTATGATGTTTTGTACATGTCTCCATGCATTTTGTGCTTTTCTTTTTATCTGGAAAAATGCCAATATAGTCCGGCAGTGAGAAAGATATATATATTCAATATATTTTTTTTCTGATCACAAATTTATTTCCAAAATGAAGCATAATTTAAAATTTATTAATTAAGTATAATTTTCTAAAAATATAAGAGGAAGCAAGGCTTCCTCTGAGCAAGGCTCAGATTGTATTCCAGCACATTATTTTACCAGAGTTTTTATACTGTGTTACACAGTATATGAACATTTGCTTTCACTGACTTCTTTCTTCTTAAAATAACAATGAAACAATTCTTGTTTAGTAAAAGCCAAAGCACAAGCTGAGCTATAGTACTAATATGACACTCCTAAAAATTATTAATACCATAAGTGTTTCATTACAGTCCTTATCACATTAGTTCAGAGACAGCATTTCAGCTTCTGCCAGCTCACTGTGTACATAATGTCTGCAAGTTATGAGAGTGTCATGAATATGTAGATATTTCTTAATTGACTTCTCATTGACATTAAGCCATGGCTTCTGAGCTGAAGTGACAACCCTTTAGTGCCAGAAGCCACCTCTGAGGAGAGAACACTGCTCACAGCAATGGAGGACAATGCACTGAAGAAGCCCTGTGATATGCCAGGTAGCCAAGATGTCAAGACAGGAGTGTCAGATAGTTCTTCTAAGCCAGCTACCAACAGCCTGCAATGCCATTCAGTTTTCTGTGGAGGAAATGGTTAGATAGTGGATGTAGTGCAGCAGTACAGAGCATTTTTCCTCTGATTACAGCAGTTCCAATGATATTTCAACCTTTCTTTGTTTCTCTGAAACAGGCAGGTGTATGTATTTTTCCTTGTCAGTAGAACTGCTTAGCTCTGCTCTGAAAAACATATAATATGTTGTAGCTTAACCTGAGCTCTTTGGCCATGGGGGATGGACATTTGCTTCCTTGACAATAAATTATTACATTAATTTTCCAAGGACCCGATTCTATCATCTTCCCTCAGCCTATATTCAGGTAAAAACTGTTAATTAGCTGTTAGCTGTAATTCCCTAATGTTAGCTTATTCCTTGCTTGCCAAAATTCATAAATAACCCAAAAAGTTTTTTACTGAATGAAGGATAATTACTACATGTTCTGGGATTTGGGCCAAATTGCATCTTTTATTTAGACAAGTGGATTGACCGACTCCCAGTGGGATTTAACACATTTTCATGTCTGTGATGAAATTAAGATAGTAAAACCAAACAACTTAATGCCTAAGCTACTTTTTAGATAATAGGAAAATATTCTGGCTGTATGCTTCAGAAATCTTGCAGCTGATAGAAGCTTTATTATTCATGTTGTCACTCTGATCACTCAGGTCCCATACTGAGATAAGAAACAATAGCGTTTTCTCTGCAGAGGCCCTGATTTCTCTTGGCAGAGCTGAACAAATGGTTGGAGCCAAGCCTGTTCTGAGGTTCATTCAAATACGGATTTTCTTGAGTTTGTAAAAGCGTTTGGTCGGATCAAAACCGTACTTCTGTCTTGTTCAACTTTTGTATGTAGTGAAAAGAGTATTATTCATTAGAAAGAGTGGGATTTGCTTGCTCTAACTTTGCTGTTTCAAAAACAGGCATCCAGTCTAGGCCTTTTTTTTCTTCCTGAGATATAGACATTTCCAGGGTATGTAAGTGAAAAGCAGAGGTGTCTAAAGGAAGTGAGACAAATTGTTTTCTGTTTCTCTTTCAACTAAAAATTCAGGCTAGGGTGAGAAGCTTAGATATAGATGTTTAAATTTTATCTGTTTAAAAGCAGAATATGGAGAAAGAGAATGTTGAGTGTGCAGGCGCAGTAGTTACATTGCAGATGTGTCTTTAAACCATACTCTTAAAATAGTAAGCAATATTCTTTGAGACCACTGTTAAGTCTAAAAAGCCTAAAGGTAGGACACTAGCACCTCACTTCTCACAAATTATCAATCAAGACATGTTTACAGATGCTACATCTTACACAATAATTACATCTGACAGAGAAAAAAATGGTGATCTATCCCTAACAGAGTTTCAGAAAGTAAAATTCATTATGTACACCATTTTTTTTAAGTGCCAGCTTTATTCACCAGACATCACTTTTTCTTCATACTTATACAGTGTAGCTCAGATAGCGAAGAAAATTATTTGTAGGAAGTTGATGTTTGAAGTTTTTATCCACAATAAGATAGCACTTTCATTTGACAAATTTGAGATTATATTTCTTTAAGCAGCACTGAAATATTGAATGTTTGACAACTTCTCTATTCCTAGTTCTGCACGTCTACAACTCCATGTAATAACCATTTGGTTCAAGAAATCAAAAACTCAGCAAGCAGTTCAGTAAAAGTCAAAAGGCATTTCCTTCAGCATAGAATAAAATTATCTAGTGTTTTACTTCTTCATACAGTGACTTTCTTTAGGGAAAAAAAATAATTTGTTTTGTTGAAAAATGAAAATGCATAATTCGTGGGAAAATGTGCAGCTTCTATGCAAGGGTAAAACCTTTTTTCTCTTTATTTATGGTAATATGGGATTGTAAAGAAAATACCAATTCATGCAAATTTCTATTTCAAATTTTATTGTAGTAATGTACTGTCTAATGTTGCAGTGTCAACAACATAACCAGCATGTTAGTGTTTTCCCTATTCCTTAGGGATATAAAAAACTCAATTTCAATTGTCTACCCAGTGAACAAGAGCATAGAACTGCTAGCTGGAATAGCTTTTACATGGTAGATTGCTTTTCTGGTACTTCAAAAATTGATATGTGCATAAATAGAACACCTATGTATAGACTATGGATTGTAAGTAAATTGACTGAGAAGATCTTAAAGCAGAGCAAAAATTAACAATCCAAGGAACCCTACAGTAATGGGAACTGAATACATCCTGATTTGAATTGTGTGCATTGTGCTGCAAAGACAGAAAAATTAAAATATCTCTGTTGCATTGTCTGTATGTTCTTCAAGGTAGTTGTCTACATAGGGTCATTGAAAATAAAATATTATTCTTGAATTAATCCTTCATTTGATAATAAGTGATTTGTATACCATTCTGAAATACTAAGCGATGATCAGTGCAGGAGTAGATACTTGCAAAGTGAACTATTGAAAATAAACATTTTTTTCCCTTATCCAATATTAACTCATGTCTCATTCTGATCATTCTGAAATTTTTAGGATTATGTCTACTCTTTTACTGAGTGAAAGCAGAAAGATCAGCTTCTGAGGATCATGGTCACCACTGTGTTAAATACAAATTCTTTTATGTTGAAACCATTGTGTGGGTGTATTAAGACACTTAAGTGTTAAAATGGCTGATATGTATGCTATATATATATCCAGTATATATTACTAACTTTTAGTGAGCATATTTTCTCCTCAGACCTGGATTGCCATTCTTGACCTTCTGCGACAGTAATGTCCATCTCTCACCTTTCAGCACAACCTGATACTAGCTTTTATAAACATAAACACAGTTGTTTCCACATAAAATAGTGTAATTAATATTGATTTTTGGTGTTTTTTTAAAGACATAAAATTATCTTTATTTTTTACTTCACAATGGTCTATTGATTTGTGTTTAGTTATTAAACATTCATCCATTACCTTCTGGTTTTATGATTATAGCTTTATTGTCACCAAAAGCATAACCAGATTAAAATCTGGCCTGTCTGATTTAGACTGATATTTGTGTCTGTGTGTGTGTGTGTGTGTGTGTGTGTGTGTGTGTGTGTCTTGGAGAATGGAACATAAAAAAAAAACAAAACTGAAAATGTGCTATTGAGTCTTGCTAGTTCCACTGCAGGTCAATCATTACTATAGGTCAATGGAAATAGTAATAGTTATTACAGGTCACTGAACTTTGTAACATCAGTGGCTTTGCACTCTTCAGAAGCTATTTTTAGAATTTATAAAAGGAGTTCA
Source organism: Leptocoma aspasia (assembly GCA_013399835.1). NCBI lineage: Eukaryota > Metazoa > Chordata > Aves > Passeriformes > Nectariniidae > Leptocoma > Leptocoma aspasia. The sequence continues at coordinate 9,115 of VXAX01002093.1, forward strand.
AGTTCATGAACTTTTTCTTCAGTAATCTGTACCCATTGCAAGTTTCAAGGTTGTTGTAATTTTAAAGTGAAAGCTACAGCATCAAGACCTTCCACCAACTTAGAATGGATGCTTTTTCTCCCTTTACTGTACTTGAGAAGAAGTTCATTCCAAAGGGTAGGATGCAAAACAGCTTGTTGGTTGATCAGGGAGTCACTCAAAATTATCATGGTCTCTGTGAAGTATCCAAAGCTCACTTGAGAGAAATATCACACAATTTTACTCACCAAATGTGTCTTACAACTGGCTTTGTTTGCTTAAAGCCACAGATTGCCACGACTGGACATTGAAGTATCAAAAGAGCCTTTGACTCAGCAAAGAGGCCTCAACTTTACCTGAGGGATGGATCAAGGAATAGGAAATATCTTTTTTTAAGACTCCAGTAATGGCAGATGAGCTGCCAATCCATTTTTGTAAAATAGGCTGATGTTAGAGCTTTGCTAAGGATTTATTTTCAGGACTTTCTTCTGAGACGACTATTTCAACCAAGTGAAACTTCATCGGAGTATAATGAGGATGTATGAGGCAGAGTGCCTAGGAGTAAGCAAAACCTTAACTGTTATTGTTTAGTTATATTTGGCTGTTTCCACACTATATGTAGAATTTAGGTGATTTGCTTCTCAGTGCACTTGTCAGATTAGATTCCTTTCTGAGTTTCCTAACTTTCTGCTGGTAGACCATGTATTCTTCACACATGGTCTGGGCAGACACCTAATTATTACATTTCTTGATCAAGACCTAAGCAACTGGGGTGAGTTTACCTTGTCTAGATGCCAGCTGCCTACCAAAACTGCTCTATTTTTCCCCTCCTCAGCTGGACAAGGGAAAATGGATGTAACAAAAGGTTTGTGTGTCAAGATAAAGACAGGGAGAGGTCACTCACCAATTGCCACCATATGCAAAACAGATTAAACTTGGAGAAAATTAATTTAATATATTACCAATCAATTCAGATAGGGTAAAGAAAAATAAGAGCTTAATCTTAAAACATCTTCCCCCCACCCATTTCTTCTTCCTGGGTTCAACTTCACTCCTGAATTCTCTACCTGCTCCCCTCCAGCAGCCAGGGCATGGGAAATGGGGGCTGCAGTCAGTTCATCACACGTTATCTCTGCCACTCGTCCTTCTCAGTAGGAGGACTTCTCACACCCTTCCACTGCTCCAGTTTGGGGGTCCCTTCCACAGGAGACAGTCCTCCATCATCTTCTTCAGTGTGAGTCCTTCCCACAGGCTGCAGTTCTTCATGAACTGCTCCAGAGTGGGTCCCTTCCATGGGCTGCAGGGACACAGCCTGACTCACCATGGTCTGCACCATGGGCTGCAGGAGAATCTCTGCTCCAGAGCCTGGAGCACCTCCTCTCCTTTCTGCAACAACCTTGGTTTCTTCAGGGCTGTTTCTCCTGCACATTCTCACTCTTTTCTACTGGCTGAAGTTGCTGTTGGGCAGGTTTTTCCTCTTGTTAAATCTGTTATCCCAGAGATACTAACACCATCGCTGATGGCCAGCAGTGGGTCCATCTTGGAGCTGACTGACGTTGTCCCTGCTGCACACGGAGGAAGCTTCTGGCAGCTTTTAATGCAAGTTACCACTGTAGACACCCACTGCCAAAATCTTGCCAAGCAAACCCAATACAACACCTCACATGGCTGTGCATTTAGTCTCAGAGCTGGGTGTTACAGGGTTCCCAGGCGGTTCAGTGGGTCAACTTAACACTGCACCCCAAAATCAACATCTTGGCCCCGATTTGGGCTCCTGGAACCAAAAAGATCGCTCTGATGTTGCTGGGGCTAATTAATATATAGTTGGTCCTACATGATGGGGAGTAGAACATTGATTGTTCACTGGTCTTTCTGTATTTATCAGCACAGATGGAGGCACTGAGTTCACTTCCTCTTCAAAAGACTGGGCATGTGGGAGGAGGAGTGGTTCTAAGCTGACTCAAAGGAGCATATGTGCTATTCCACAGACATCCATATACAGAGATGGAAACTTCACATGTTGGGAAACAGGCAGAGAAACTTCCCTCATTAGAAACAAGAGGAGGCCAGTTAATTTCAACTAAAAAAGCCTGCCATCTTTGCCAGTATGCTATGCTGTGTTAGAAAGTGCTCTGGCCCTACCTAGGAAGCTTCAGAAGAACGAATGGGGTTTGGTGTCAGGTGAGCTAAAGAATTTGCTCTAGTGTTAAAATGCCTGATCTGAAAAGAGCCACCTTTATATCTTGCTGTAGTATGAGTTGGCTGAAGCTGGCCAGCTTCAGTATTACCTCATCCATAAAGAGAATTGCCAGTATGAAACAAACACCATAACTAACACAGGAATCAAGCAGAGAAAGACAGGCACTAAAAAATATCTTTACATTGCTAATTTCTGACCTTTGGTACACTTAAACAAAAATTAAAAAAAAATAGAAATCCAAAGCCTGCAAATTCTTCATCTTTCTCAAGCTGTTATCTTGCTTTCTGAAGAGATAGCACCTTCCCTTGGCCTCCTACTGCTTAATTTAATCTTTTGTGATTTAAATATAACTTCATTGTGTTTGGAAATTGTATTTGTTAGGGAGAAAGTTAAAGTAATTCCTTCAGAGGGATAATAGGGAAAAAACCCAAAATGAAGCAACTCCACAAAAACAAGATTATTTTTGAACGCAGCATGTGATGTCAGAAGAGGCAGAGTAGACATTAGAAATCGTCTGACTGAGGAATGTGCCATATTGTCACATGCATAATTCATTTGCCTGATAATGTAAAGCCTCATATACAATATTTCTTGAAAATAAATATGAAGATAAACAACATATTTATCTGTTCCACTCATGCTGTACACCAGAAGGAGAAATCTATTCCTCTTTGCAGTGAGGGAAAGGACTTCGGTGGAAAAACTTATACCACCTGGATGCACTAGTAAATTAAACTTTTTTGAAAACTTTGAGTTATATGTAGGAAAATATTGTGATTTTCAGAGAAAGATCATGACTTCTTATGATACTGGTGTGTTTATTTATAGGCATCCAAGACAAAAATAGCTTTGGAGGTTATGATTCAAAAATGGTTTGACTGCTTGCACTTTCTCAGACAGCTTGGAGCAGAGGATATATCCATCTTGAAAAACCATCTCTAAGTTAAAGTGATCATAACTGTGATGACTTTAATGTAATAATAGCCATTTACATTTTTTGTGTGTCTCTAGGGTTCAACTTATTTTGCTTAAAAAATTGCTCACATGATTCCTGACCTCAGAGTTCACTTGTAAAAAATCAAACAAATATGATTTGTGTTTATATAATGAGACTGTTCTATGATTCATTCAGTTTCTCAAAGTAAAAGATCGTTTTTAATATCCACAGTATTTTTTGTCAGTCCTTATGTTTATATATTTTTCTTACAATTTTATTCTGCATGTTCATCAAAGTCAGTAAATTTAATGTCTCAAATATCACTGTGAGTCATAGCAGAAATTCCAACAAACAAGTTAATTTTAAATCTTTTTACTGACATGCAACATGTGTTTAACAGTGTACTTAATGAAATGGTGAGTCGGTGGCTAAGTAGTGATATTTTGACTCACCTAGCATCCTATTGTTTTTTGCTTGCATTCCACATCTGTTTTCTTATGGTATTTGTGCAGTGGGTATAAGGCAGCTAAAAGGCTGAGAGCTTGATAGGTTAAAGAAAGATACACAGTCTTTAATCATTATAGAGACGATTAATAATATTCTACTGTTTACAGCATCTTCATGCTGGAAGAGCTTAGTGCATGAATTATTCCAACAGTGATATATTATTCTGTTTTAAGTAACAGGAAAATGTGGCACAGCACTGTTACGAGATTTTACCAAGATGTCTAATTTCTAGTGGTAGGATTCCTCTCTCAGAACTTTTCAGTTCTTAAGTATGACCCATTTGACCCTTAGGAACCATCTAGAAACAGACCTACACATCTGTGTTTGTCTGTTTCTCTGGTTTGACCATAAAGATGATTTGCCCAATTCTAAGCATTTGTGGTATTGGTGTCTGGATACAAATTAGAAGGCAAACCTTTCCATTATCAGTCAGTACATTTTTCTCCACCCTTTCTTTGTGTGAGTTGTGCTTCTTCCCCTGACTTTGTATGTGTTTCTTCCAAGTGGTACACTGTTATAAAGGGATTATATTAATTATCCTGATTTATCAGGTTTATAATATCTTGGTTTATCAGGTTACCATACTCATGATTATTCATTACACTTTTGGCTTGGTATTTTTGCACCTGTTTAGTCTTCCTTTAGACATATTACAACAGCAGCAGATTTCAATGGTAAAGAACAGCTTGTTCAAAATGAAAAGTCATTATTTATTCAGGATGCTGCGGCAGCAACCAAAACCCAAGTAACAACCTGCCTTACCTAAAGCCTGAGATCTCCTCAAAGATATGACAATTTACATATAACCAAAGTTCTTCTCTCTTCCCCTCCTTCACTTTGCATTTGGGCTGATACAGAGTCTTGACATCTCCATTTTCCCTTTAAACAGTATTGCCTCTGGCTTATCTCTCAGCTATTTTCAAACTCTGCAAAATGTTTCACATGAAAAAACATGGAGGTTTCAAGATAAGAGCACTATTTCCAAACAGGTCCCTGTGAGTTTAGTCAAGTTCATGAGTCCATAAGTGATAAAGGAATTGATGCCAGTGCCACCCATTTGAATACTGAAGATTTAGTGGCTTAACTAGCAATGCACTGATTATTAATCAGAACATATATATACATAAAATTACTTTTCTTCCCCAGCATTAAAGCTGAGTTAAAAGAATGAACCACTGTCCCATGATGCCACTTTTCTCGTTTTTAAAGTTATTTGTTTGTTATCTTCATTAGTAGTCTTCTACATGCACTTCTGGGACTGTTGTTTGTGACAAGAAGGCCATGAAAACGTCATAATTACTTTGGTGGAAACACTTATAACTCCCTTTGCTATCTCTGTAAAATAACTCATTTTAACATGTGCTAAAATATTGAACTCAAATGTGTAGGTAAGCTTTTAAAAAACACAAAGAATTTATCAGAATTGCTTTTGCTTGAACCATGCTAAGGGATAAATATGTCAAATATGAAGCCAGATATATGTGGTAGTTTACATGTTTAAATATATAGAAACAGGACTTTGAAGTTTGATTTCTATCAATATTCAGTGCTCCAGACATTCTGTTGACCAATGCTCTCAGAAAGGAAGAGCAAGAATAAAGATAAGGATGTCATTCCAATTTACTACAGTTAACAATGGTTGGTTATAGTATCATAACCATAGATTATGATTGAAATAGTTAGATTTAGTTTGAAACAGTCTTTTATTTATTTTTTCTTTCTCCAAATGTCCAGTTGTATTTCAATGCAGAGATTGAAATTCACCCTCTTCCTCTTTTACATTTCTAATTTTTGTATAATGTTTTTAAAAGGTCCAGAAATGCATTGCATAATGCCTTCCTCATAAATCTTCTGCATAATATCTCAGTTTATACCGCTGAATACTCCCAGCTGTGGCAAAGTAGTTTGGATTTACAGATTTTTCTTGCTGTAGTATTGGCTATTTTGATGACTACAGTGATAAACACTTTCACTGAACTCTTCTTCTGGCAAAATATCAATTGAAAGTTTGCTCTAACCCGTGTAGAAGCATGAGGCTAAGGCTCTTTCTTGAGCACATTCTGCACATATCAAGTTATATCATAGAGGTGCCTATGGGATGCAAATATTCCTCTTCAGTGAGACAAACTTATGCCATGCTTATTTTTCATGATAGAGTATATGGGTGATATTTAATAATCATGTAGGCATAAATGTAATTTAAATTAGTAGCAGTTACTTTTGCTGTCAAAGATGGTTTTGCTATTTAGTCTATTTTTTTTTGTTTATTTTAGTTCCTTTTCTTTCTGCTTTTTGCTTCCATCTTCTCTCTTCTATAATCCCCCCCCCTTTTTTTTTTTTCTTCTCATTTAATGACACCGATTTTTACTGTACCAGTTTCTAACAAGAATAATGTTTTACATTAATATACTTTGATACTTCAACTGGGTACCTATATATTTCTATTTTTCCCTATCCTAAATATAGTTCCTTTTGAATGTCAGCCTTTTTTATGTTACTTACAGAAAGTTCCACACTTTTTTGTTCTTGTATTTTTATTCTCCACTTCTTAATGATTGTTTTAGCTGGTGTTGCGGGTTTAACTGGAGCCAGCTATCAAGCCCAACACAGCCACTCACTCACTGCCCCACCAGCAGAACTGGAGAGAGAATTAGAAGTTTAAAAGCCAGAAAAATCACAGTTTGGCATGAAGGCAGTTTAATAGGAAAACCTAAAGCAGCAAACACAAGCAAAATTAAACAAGGAATTAATTCAGCTCTTCTCATGGACAGGCAGGTGTTCAGCCATCTCCAGGAGACCAGTCACCATCTCACATAATGGTGACTTGGAAAGACAACAGCTGTTACTCCAAATGTTCCCCTCCTCCCTCTTCCTTTGGTCAGTTTGGGTCACCTCTCCTGGCTTTGTCCCCTCCTTCCAGGCACCCCCTACTTCCTTGCCAGTAGGAAAAGCAGAAAAGGCCTTGGCTCTCTGCAAGCCCTGCTCAGAAATAACAAAAATATCTTTATATTATCAGCCCTATATTCAGCACAAATCCGAAACACAGTTTGATAAAGATCTATGAATTAGAAAAAAATGTGATTGCTGGGTATATTTGTGGACAAAATTTAATTGTATTTATACATGTGGTTTTACAAAATGTTGATTTGTTCCCAACATCATTATTTATTCATAATAAATAAAAAAGTAGTTTGTTGAGAGTTCTGTATTATCCTGTATTTTACATTTTCCAGTCTCTTTCTTATTTGCAGAACTCAATCTTTGTCATGGTATCAGAGTAATTTAATAATAATTGCCTTTGTTCTTTTGTCTTTCAGTGACAAGGGGCTTGTCTTTATATATCTCTTCCATTCCAATGTACTGTTTCCTGCAGTTCACATTAAATAGCTCTTGATCACAGGTAATCAAAGGCAGCTTCCCATTTTGCCCTGGAGAACCCATGCTTTATAGGCTGAGGACTCTCAGTCAAAAGCTGAATTTTAGTCATCTACATTACTTCCATTTACTTTAAATGCATAATACATTATCTTTATTCTATGATTTTCGTGTCTGTTTTCCTTCTCAGAGAAAAATGCGATGTTGACTCGATGAGTGCTGAGAGCTGTGGTACCCTTTAAGAGATGTGTTTCATGCATTTTGTGACTGGGTGGGTTCTACAGCTTGACCTCTGAGCTGTCTAGGCTTTGAAAGGGTATAAAAGAATTTTAGGGGTTCAAGTTGCATTATCCAGTGAGAAGTGCTAGGAAAATACTTACATTATCCCTGGAATAATCATACAATTCAATGTCTATTTAAAAAGTACCTAGCTTTCTACATTTCCATAAGAAAAATTTTCATTCTTTCTTGGCCTCCTTTCTGCCCTTTTCTTTCAGAACATTGCAAGGGACTAATATATTTATTTCTAAGTCAGTTTTTTACCTTTCCACCTTTCCAATATTAGTTTAAAATCTAATATTGGGACAGAGGAGAAATTTGAGAAAGATCATTAAATGGTCCCATTACACCTTTTCACTCATTTCCTGCTTTATGCAATTGAGATAGTGATTTAAAATGTTATTTGATATTATGATATTTTCTGTTTCTCCTCTTAAAGCTTACCCTCATTGGACAGCATAATGAAGGAGAGAAAGGAAAAGCAGGGGAAATATTGAGAAAAATTATTCTGAAACTGAAACTATGGGATAGAATAGGTAATTATAAGCTTCATGTTTGCTCAACTTGATGGCCAAGCCATGAGATTGTACATAATTTTCTGTCTGATTTGATGACTGTTTGATTAGATCATAAAAAGCTCAGCCTTATGCTAAATACCTATTGCCTTCTGGTTACAGTAGTACACAAATTCCTAGAATCAGGAGGAGGAATTTAATATATATATCCTCTTTTTCAGGCAAGTAGTCAAACCTTTGATTCTTTGATATAAGGATGTTTTCCTTCTATCTATTTTTCATCTGTAGGTACTAATCTTGCAGAGTACCAGACCAGGTCGACCAGCAACAGAGAATGAAGCACTCTTAGCTTGCAAGGCTTAGATGTGAGACTTCAGTCAGGGGGACACTTCCCTTGCTTTGCTTTTCCTGGTCCTTGGACACTTTGTGGTTGTGACAAATGTGCCTTGCTCTCCTTCAAAATATTAGTAAATTTTGCAGGAAATTGAGTAAAGGGGAAGGATGCTGAATCTCTTTGTAGTATTAGCCCTTTCTCTAATTTTTTTTTTTTTTAGAGAAAAAATTAGAGCTGTCCAGCTGTCTATAGACACTTTTCACATTTTCCTTGAAGCTGTGGACCATAGTCAACTGAATGTATCTTCACCTAACATTTATCTATGAAGTTTCAAAGGCAAAAGTTTTAGGTATTTTTCTTGGTATACAACCCTGTCTTCTGGTTTTCCAGAAAATTGTATCATACCTGAAGTAATGTGTATAATTACATAAATGAAAATAAAGATAAAATCTAAAGTACTTGTAAAGTAATTACAAAGAAGCTTTGATTCTTTAATGCACACCTACTTTTGCTGTTGCAACATAGTCTTTTTCAAACCTTAGAGTAAGATGACAGATAATTCCTGTGGAAAGCAGTGTAAAAATATGTTAAAACTATCCTTGTCTTTGATCCAAGGCCAGTGGTATCCCGGGCATTTTGAAAAGCACTGCCAGCAGGTTGAGGGTGCCTCTCTACTCAGCCCTGGTGAGGCCACATCTTGAGTGCTGTGTCCAGTTCCGGGCTCCTCACTATGAGAGAGACAGGGTGCTCCTGGAACAGGTACAGTGGAGGGCTACAGAGACAATTAAGGGACTGAAGCAATTCTCTCCTGTGAGGAAAGGCTGAGGGACCTGGGCCTGTTCAGCCTCAAGAAGAGGCTACTGAGATTGGACCTTTTCAATGGCTCCATCAGAGGATGGAGCCCGGTTCTTCAAGGTGATGCCAAGCAATAGGACAAGAGGCAATGGGCAGAAGGTGAAGCACAGGAAGTTCCACCTGAATATGAGGAAGAACTTCCTTACTGTGCAGGTGACCACACACTGAAACAGATTGCCCAGAGAAGTTGTGTACTCTCCCTCACTGGAGATATTCAAGAACTGTCTGGACACAATCCTGTGTCGTGTGCTCTGGAATAACCCTGCTTGACAAAGGAAGTTGGACAAGATGACCTCCAGGGGTCCTTTCCAACCTTTATCTGTTCTGTGATTCTGTGATTCTTAATGAAGTGATAGCAATACACATCTCAATGGTTTATTGACTAATGAACATTTAAATGATTCAGTCATTTGTAGGATGAAAAAGCAGATGTTGTCTTGTCATGAAAATGACATAAATTCTGTGGGCAACAAAAAGAACGTTTTCTGGTCTTTATAATTTGAAATAAAACAGCACATTTAGTTTAGTTTCTGACTTCTCCAGAGACTGCATGCTTTTTACTGGAGACAGTAGCTGTGTAAGTTTGGAGGACTATGTCACATGCAGCTTTCACCAAAAAATTTGCCTGAATACAAGAGAAGAAATTTATTGTGAGGCCCACTTCATAGACCTTGTAAAAAGTGCAATTTATATGAAAACACAAGTAGCTCTCAGAATCAATAATGATCATTGTCAGCAATACCATAATGATGTGCAATTGTGTAGCCTCCCTTAACTGCGATCATAAAGAATTTAACAAGTAATTGCAATTACACTTCACCAACTCCCTGAATAGCAGTGTGCACTTTACCAGTCCAACGCATTTTTCTTTTAAAGTTGTAACCTTTACTTTTAGAATTTTAAACCATTTTGTGTCATAAGAAAAACATAAACAGAATGTTTGAATGTAAATGTTAAAGAATCAGTGTTCTAAAGCTGCAGAGGATAGGTATTTATTGCTGAATAACACAACTTTTGACTAGCTTGCTAATAATATTTTCAAGAGTGTTCTATTAATATAGGACACAGGTCCAATTTCAGAATTGAAAATTAGATTGCTATTACAGTATATTCCCATACATTTACACCTCTATTCACTTAGAAATCTCACTAACCAATAAGCCACAATTCAAAATATTTTAATAGCTTCAAAAATATGGCCCTTTGGAACCTCAGACTAATTATAATTCAGTTCAACCTGGGCTTTTAATTATCTAAGTTACTTTTGAAAATTTAATCTCTAATTCATTAATGCCCAGATGCTTACAATTATAAAAGCTTTTAAATCCCTCTTAAGTGTCACCTAAGAGCCCAGATACCTTTCAGACTCTGATGTTCAATATTTTTGGCCAATGTCACCTTGGAAATACTTTTGTCTAAGTTGGAGACAGTTTTGCAATGCATGACCTTTACAGAGATATTTTATTCCTTATTGGCTGCACTGTGTGAAAATGTACTCCACATCAAAATATATCCATGAGATATTTTCAAGTAGAAAAGTGAAAGGTATATCCTACACCATCATTTTTTCCCCATTCTAAAAATATCTAGACCTGCTTCAAGCTTCTTGATTGTGTGGAAAACTCTACTATGTCTTTCAGATTTAGAAAAATATAAGATTGTGAGCCCTCGTGTATTTAATCATACACGCAGAGTTAATTGGAACTATCTGGTTCTTCAGGACAGATTGAGTCTTCTTGTGAATCACCTAGTAGGAATCTCTCTTTCCCTGTTGATTTTCCTGAGGCAACTTTTAATATAGTATCAGACACAGGAAAAGAGTCTTATTTTTATATTTGCATCAGATGTTTTGAGACAGTCAAGCGCTAATACAGTTGCAGCAATGTTTGGAAGAGGAAAACATGACAAGGAAAGGATCAGAAAGCATATGGGATTTATTTGGAAGTTTAGAACTGCATGACTTTCAGCATCAACATTTTGTGCAAAGATGGCTAATTCTGGACAACTTTCAACATCATCGTTCTGTGCACCAGCACAAAGAAAGAAAAGTTTCCTTTGTTTCTAAATAAAGATATGTATTACTTTTGTACTTAGATCGTTTCACATGGTGCATAACACAGCAGGAACAGGCATGTGTTTTTCACATGTGCAATCTTATACATAATATATGTGTTATATATTGTGTGATTGTTGTTGAAGTAAAAAATCCACTCCTGTAAACAGTGCTGCTGATGCAAGTAGTATCAGTGAATACTTGCCTTGTATTTTGCAGGAGATTCTGAGCTTAGCTTCCAGTAGTGTGGCAGCTCTGGAATGGTTGATAGTGTTCAGGCATATGCATATGCTTATGTATATGTATATGCATATGCATATGGATATGTATATTTTCATATTCATGTAATCAGGATTTTGGTGGTTATCTGCTCCTGGCTTGTATGTATAGTTTCTATTTTTATTAACAATTTTTTTGTGATAGTAAGATATTAATTTGTATTAAAAGGGGAATTTTTGTTATTTTCTATTTCCAGAAATAAACAGACTTTCTTCCTCCCCAGGTGAAAGCTGATCATAGTCTAAGGAGAAACCTACATATTTTTTGGTATATAATAGGCCATCTGTCTCAGTATCCAAGAAATGTAATCACTGAAGTTCATACTCTAAGGTAAATTGTATACAACAATGTTAAATGAGGGTGCTGCCTGAAGACAAGAGTTCTGGAGCTATCTTCAAAGCTTGTACTGCTCATGTAGATCTCAATTCAAAACTTTAACATACTGCATATGGTGAGGCTGAAACAATTCACAGCAACAGCAGGAGGTGATAATGACAACTTCTATGTGTGATGTTTCAGCATATTTCAGGAGACAGAAGATAATTGATGCTTTGGGATCTCACGTATGTGTGACAAAATTGAGCTAATTGTTCTTTGTAGCCTGAGATTTAACTCTTCCAAGAGAATTCGTGGAGCTTTGATTATGACTTAAAAAAAAGAGATAATTGATTAAGAGATAATTTTTTAAAAAAATTTGTTAAATAGAAAGAAGAAAGATATGTAGTAATTGACTCCCAAAAAGTAAAGAAAGAATAAATAACAAATGAGACCCAAAAGAAAATATTTCTATTGGTTTCACAGACGTGATTAAGGCAATTCCAAAAAGCCTACAAAATTCCCAGATCTTGCTAACAGTAATGAAAACAAAAGTCAGTGGAAGAGACATTTTTTAGTGGTGCCAATAAATATCCTATCTGTTTTTCACTGACCCAGTAAACCAAATTTGGAGTTTATTTGTGAGGGGAAAAAAAAAAAGAAAAAGGAAATGTTTGTTTCTGAATTTATTTAACGTCATATATGCTCATTTTCCAAGCATATTTTTGGTTGTATTAGCTCCAATGTTTTTTCCCGTTGAGAACAGAGAATAGGATAGTCCTGTGAATTTCTTTTATCTGAGCCATTGTTTCCACAAGTGAGGACAACAAGCAAGACAACATGTGTTTTTAATATAAAACTCTATTCTGAACAGCAGACATGGTTCTGCCTTACCTGGAAAGAATGCACATGACAAGGGAAACTAAGGTATGGCTAGGGAATGGGAACATACCAGCTCCTATTTAGGTTCAGGATCTTTGTATGCTGGCAAAGTGATTCCTCAAGAAGAAAGATTTGGAAGAGACCTAAAGGACTCTTGACTCCAATCCCCAGACACAAGAAGCAACTATATTTTATAGACTATAGTCTATAGGAGCTATGCCCCTCACATTAGGCTTTTTTATTTTTTTCCCCAAAATTATTTCAAGATAAATAAATTTGGCAATTATCAGCTTATCAACTATGAATGGACAGTGGTATGGAAGGGGTTTCAATGGGAGCAAAAGATGTTTTCTACTATAAAATTCAGTTGAAATGGACAGATGACATTGGGCTGATAACACTTTCTCCATTCTGCCATCATTTAGTTAAAAAACAACCCAGATCATTGTTGTTTGTTTAGTGACAAGGAGATGGCTAAGTATATGTCTATTGTTCTTTTAAAACAGCATCCAAGTTCAAAGAAAAACATTAGAAATAGTTTTTTTACCTTAGAGACACCACCTTCTATAGAGGCCAGCAGATAATTTTCAGACCCAGACTCCTCTTTCCTAAGTTAGTTACCTAAAGTGCATTTACATGGATTTTCAAAAGAATTGCATGCCTTTTTGCAACAGCTCACTTCCCAGAGGCCAAATGTAGAATTATTCTTTATGCTTGAGGGACTTTGTTTGGATGAGCTGATGGTCTGCCTGAGTGTTGCCTTTTAATTTACCTAGGCTGGGTGGAGAGCTGTGGGCTGATAAAATGCTCTCATTTCCTTCCTTCTGTTCACTCCTCTTCTCTCCATCTCCTTTACCTTTTCTGTGCATAATGTCCTGTTCAGTCCTGCCTGTACTTGAGTAGAGTCCCCTTTCTCACATTTATTTTAAGGTGAAAAGTAATGTTCAACATCAGGCACTGCAAAGAGAGCGTCTGGCAGTCAATACTTTTCTCCTGGAAAATCAGGCCAGAAAGGACACCTTTTGTTAAGGTCCTTCCAAACCACTATTCATAGCTTCATAGGGAGGCTGCTTCTTTCTTCATAGACTCTTGAAGACTCAGTAGTCAGACTAAATTGTGAACTTTGTGCTTTTGGAATGTCACAGGTATGCAAGCATGCCCAGAAAGTGAAAATACTTTCTGACATGCGATATAGAAAAGATTTAAAAGAACAGTCTCCCTTAATTGTGTGGTACAGTTCATGTATATAGATCCTTACACTGTCCACTCGTCACTCTACTCAGAAACAGCTCAAGAGAGAGGGTACAAGGCCTGAGAAACCCACCAGAAATCTCATCAAAATACCCTAACCAATATCCTTAATTTATTAAAATTTACAATTTTAAAATCAAAATCCTTCCTTCCAGATCAACTATTAGCAAAATAAAATAGAAACAATCATGTCCACACAATGGAGTTAGAAAATCTGCTGCCAGTGACATTTTTCAGGTTTGAAGAAGTCCCCAAGCAGCAGTCATCTGCAGTGCCACTATGATTGCACTGCCTCTATAGAAAAGCCACTAGTAATATGTATTTCTTCCTCTGACAGGATCCTCAGATTTTTTTCCCATTATCTCCTTATTGCCATCTAAGTCTCAAATTTTTCCTTATGGTGTAATTTGATTTTTCTTTACTCTGAAGTAGTGAGTGGATTATTTGAGTCCTCTTTTCTAGCTTCTTCTTTCTTCCTCATGGCTATAATATCTGTCGTGACTATAGAAAATTAAATTGAGTAAGTGCAGTATTTAGATTTTTTTTAGAATCTGAAGGAGGATCAATGTGATGAAAGATACTTATAAGTTACATGAACTTCCTTAGGGAATGATAGTAAGACTTGGAATTTGACTTGGGATTCTGTGGAAATGAAGAGAACTGACTAGAAGCCTCCTGTGATTATTTGCCATAGACAACACTGATGATAAAGAAAGCCATTTCACTCTATTATGATGAGAGGCCCATGCTAGTTCTGAAGCCCATTTATCCAGCATGGGGGTCATTAAAGCATGAATCATCAACCGAAATGATGGAACAAAATCTTCTGGACAGCCACCAGTGTAATTTTTGCATTTGATTAGCTACTAGCTGAGAGAAATTTGGGAAAAATGGCAAAAATGCAAGCATTTTTGATTAATTAAATAATATTTATGAGATATCTTTTTGTCAGAAAATACTTCTTGTAATCAATAGAACTTAATAAATAAATCAGTATCTTTCCTAAACTGTGCTTTTCTCACATTCCATTTAATGATTTGGCCTGGGCAACCATGTTGTGGCTCGTATATTCCTACACCAATATATTAACCCTTCCCAATTATTTTCTCTATTCTTACATTATTCTTGCACTGTATTTTCTTCTTAAGAAAACAATTAAAAAAAAATTAGTGTAAGTTCTATGTACAAATTAAATATTATTAAAGATCTTGTAAGACCACTTGTGAAACACATATACGTCAGGGAAAAAAAGGTGGTAAATTTTTCCACTGCTGTTAGGATCCATGAAGTATCTTGTTGGACACAGTATTTTTAGAGAATCATTGAAACTATATTAGATTGCATGAAGCCAATATTAGTAGTATTTAACAAATGAATTGAAAGAACATTTGGACTGATGAAGGTGGATAATTAACAGTTGACACTCATTCTCAAATATTGGCTGAAGTTTAAAAACAACTTCTGGGTAGTAGTTTATGTCCCCCTCAAAACAACCACTTTGCAGGGTCTCACTAGGTGACTTTAATTGTTAATTTATTTGCCTTAGGACAATAAACAGTTTGTTACATTAAAGCAAAAAAAGAACAAAGAAGATTCTGAATTGTTTCTTGAGTGGGAATATGTCTTTCAGTGCTGCTGCAGCAGAATATTTTTACTAAGATTCTGGAATTTTGGTGTCAAGCAGGTATTCACCTAAGAGCTTGTTATAGCTCACAGAGGATTGTCCCACCAGGTCTCTGTGGGCCTTTAAAACAAAACTGAAAAACTCATTAGCAAAGGACGTGCTTTTGCTTTTCCAGCATATCTGACAACAAAGATGTGTATAAACATCTACCTTTTTCAAAATGATAGGCATTTTATTTCAAATGATGTATACCAGTTTTCAACATTAGAATTATCCATAAATAAAAGCAAATGTTTGTATTTGTGCTGATTTTTATTCAGCTAAGTACAGACTGGTGTGATATTGACTGCATGAACACTGAATATAGAAACAGAATTTCCTCGGTCTGTAAAATATGCCCACCTGTGGAGTCTTCCAGTGATTACAATAAACTATATTGTTTATTTCACTGATTTTCAGCCCTGCTAGTATCTTTGCAAAACACTAGAAAGAAGTGAGATTGTAGACTTCAAATCCAATGAAGCAGAAGGTAATCTTTGAAAAACTAACTGATTACTTAGCTGACAGACAAACTTGAAATTTAAAATACCTTGTAGGCATTATTACATTCATATGAATACAAAAAGATGAAGAGGAATATAATAGAGCTTGTGTCAATGTTGAACATTTCAGAAACTTTCTGACAGTGAAGAAGATAAGGACACCAGAAAATGACATTTTCTGCCCAAGATTTAGTTTTATATATGAAATAGAAATACAGAAAATAAATTATAAATGTCTACAAAGGAAATAGAATCGCATGTACGAATTGTCCCAGAAAAGGAATATTTTAAATATGTCTAATTTTTTTAACTCCTAATGATTTCTTTAAATAAAATATAGAAATTATTTAATAAAGCTTTTTTGTGTTCTCAAAGCCTAATGATGTCATTTGTTAGATGAATAAGTGTTTTTCTTTGAAAACCTATAAAAAGTTTAACATCAGCATGACAGATCACTACAGAGACCGCTTAGATAAAAGATACCAGAGTTTGTAGATTAGCAGAGCTATATGACATTACTGTGCCAAGATCTAAACCCCTTTAAAAGTGTGACCTATATGGATCCCTTAACACTGCATAGGATAGTTGTCTATATCTGCAATAGTAATTTTATGTCATCCCAATATCTCTGATTCAATTGGTCTACACTTCTTCTTTTAAACTGAAGACAAAGGCAGCATTGAATTAGCTGTCACAATCAAATGTTTGTGAAATGATAAAAGCACATGTTTTTAATTGCAAATAATGAATGCTGATTAGCATAAAGTAAAAAGCTTCACTGTGAAGCATTACAGACTCATTCAGTAGTCACAGTGAGGTCACCACAGTCTCAATAGAGTGGTCATCTTGTAGCAAGACTGAAAAATAAACTTGATGATTCTTTGAAATGGTTTTCTTATAGCCTGCATTAATATCAAAAGAACAAGTCAAACTTAAGTATTTCTTGGACTGTGTTGTAATGTTGGAAAATAGAAATTTGGTGGGGGACAAATTTAGGATGGGCAATTTTTCAAAACTACTTTGCAGTGTGAATATTTAACATCCATGCAATTACTTTTTCTATAAAAAGGCACATTGGAACATTTTAAATTATAATACTTAATGTTTTCTGTCTTCCACGTTTGGTTATCAATGAATTAACAAAGATCTTTCAGCACTGAAGAACTTATATTTGGTTTCTTCTGATATAGGTTCTCTGATGGACTAAACATAGTAGAAACAAATCCATCATTTTCCAGAAAAAGAAAAAAAGCAACAAAGCTTTATACTGTATCTATAGCATCAGTTCCATCTGTTTATAAGAAGACTTGTGCCTCCAAGGTAAAAATGAATGAATGTCTCTTTTTTCCCCTTTTTTTTCTCCTTTCTCATATCTGATTATTTTAATTTGATACTCAGAAGGACTCTTTTAGTTTTCAGTACTCAAAACAATGACAGCTAAGTCCTACAAGGTTTGGCAGCTGTATGTAATAGATGAATCATGAACACTGAAGATGCCACAGATCCTGCTCTGAGGAGTTTATCTGCAGTAAGTGGAAATACTAAGAATGACCATGACAAAAATAGAAGGAAAGAAATAAAAAGTTAGTGTTAATTAGATCATGCAGTCAGCTAGTTATTGCACAGCACATTTATTCCATGCACTGTCCCCTAAGATAAACTCTGAATAAACAAAATGTAGGAAAGGCAAACCGTTTCCAGATGAATGATAAAATTAGCTCAAAATTATAGTAAAAGTGCTTTGGTATTTACAGGGTGGAGTTGGTGTTTTTTTTATTAGTTTTTAACATTATATTTTCTCTATATATTAAAACAATACTCCCAAAGTGTATGTTGGAAACTAGTGGGTTTTTTTGTTTTGTTTTGTTTTTTTTGAGGAGTAGTCTGACATTCAAGAGATTAGGGTAAAAAAAACAATCTTAGCACTCTTCTGGTACATTATACAGCCTTGAGAAACTGGACTGAAATATCATCATGAGGGAAACTTCACCTGTTCTTGCATAAGCGATTTTTCCAGAAAACCATTACAATATTATGATTTACTCAAATATATTTGCTGTTTGGAATGATGTTAGCAATTAGCATGAATAACAACTGGCCTGGTTTTTGCTCATGAGCAATCATTTGTAGCTGTCTCATGTAAAGAAGCACAGCTACTTTGAATACCTGGAAACATTATGCATTATATTCCTTTTACTTGAACAGTTCAACATGATTCATGGAATGAAATTTCCGGCCTGATGATAAGACTTACATCATGTGAGCACCTGAATGATTCATTTAAGATGGAACTTTCTGCATAAAGCTTTCAGGTAAGTCAGAGTTTATTGCTTCTATTAGCTGAAGTCAAAGTAAAAAACTCAGTAGATAGATAGCTAGATAGCTAGATAGCTAGCTAGCTAGCTAGATAGATAGATAGCAAAAACTTATGTATAAAAGTGTTTTCTTTGATCACCATTCCCAATCTATGCTGTACTGAATATATATACTAACTGTTGAGACCACAGTCTACCCTTACAGAACAGACCTGAACATTATAATTCTCCTGAATTATAATCAGCCATTGTCAGAATCACAAATTTACAAGCTTAGTATTCTTATGTCCCTTTCAAGTGAGTTTTGTTCAGATTGTAAAACCCTGGTACGCTTGAAAACTTGGAATAATGTGTTTCTGAAAGCACACTGATTTGAAAGGCACCTGGAGATAGTATCTAATGGGATGTACAAATGAAACTTTCAGTCCCCGTTTAACAGCAGAGAAACAGAAAAATCAATAGAAAAGACCCACAATCTACAAACTACTGTGGGAGAAAGTGTTTTAGTTGTAGACTTTGTCCATCAATGCTTATTTTCCTGTGCCATCGGTTTTAAGCATTCCTAGCATTTGGTCTCTGATTTACTGACTATGTTATTGATGTTTTTCAAAGGTCTTTTCCATACTGCCTCTCATTTCCTGAATTACAAAATCACAATTTATCTTTGCTAATGATATTTATAAACCTCGAAGAGATTTGACATGTGCACAGCATATTCATATCATCTCTGCATGCAGGTATTCAATTCTGAGTGAAAAAGATTCTCTTGTCCTGGGTGGGAATATTTTTTTCTCAATGGCTTATACAATGGATAGGATTCATTTTTTCTAATTTCCTAAACAACCAAAATTGTTCAGTTGGGAAGACAGGTGCAAATAACATGCATATATATTTGTCCACATAAATAATATATATCCATATACACATGCATAGTTATGCGTGCCTCCAGAAAAGATTATTTTTGAAGAAATACAAAAGAGAAATGTTCAGACAGGTTATAATTAACTGCAAAATTGGGTGTAAACTGTAACTAGATCACCAGCAGTACTCATTATGAATGGAAACTTAAGAA
The DNA here is from genome assembly GCA_013399835.1 of Leptocoma aspasia. Taxonomy (NCBI): domain Eukaryota; kingdom Metazoa; phylum Chordata; class Aves; order Passeriformes; family Nectariniidae; genus Leptocoma; species Leptocoma aspasia. The sequence continues at coordinate 28,468 of VXAX01002093.1, forward strand.
TTTACATTTATGCAATATTATTAAATCAGTTTAAAAAATATGACAATTATTGTTGTCTATGCAGAAAGACCTTTCCTTTAACAACCAATAGTTTATCAAATAAAGACTCCAGATTTCTGGGGAGGAAACTGCCTGCTCTTTTAAATGCTACAGTTCATATTATGGAGTCATTCTACAATGACTTGGAGATGATCTGACTCCTGAAAGAGTAAAAATGTCACTATGAATGAGAGTTTCTATTAATCGATTTATATGGTGATAGTCTGAGAATTTGAGGTCTTCTTCAAGTGTCCAGAGGCCAGTATGTTGCTTGTATGCCTGAAATCAGGTTGATTGCACCCACTTTAGATGTCTGCAATATAAATACCTCTTTTTGAGCAATCTTTCTGTACTTCTTGTATAGTGGGTGGAAAGAAACAGGACCTTTTGTGATAGAAATTGTCTAAAGGAGATTTCTGCATTAGGTCAGGCGAGGCCTGTTCTAGATTTCTGAGCACACTTGTTTTCTTTCTCTCCTAAACTTCCTGCTCAGGCTTACAGTAGATGTTCTCAATTCTCCAGGTTTAGGCAGAGGATCAAGGGCTTCATATCCAAGCAAGCAATCTGAATTTAATATCTTTCTGTTCATCAGTGCCTGATCTATGCCATCATTAGTATAGCTATGGAAATTTATATCTGTGCATGTTTCTTCAAAAATTATTCTGTCCGCTACTGTCCCAATTACAAAAAAACAATTTTGGAACAACCAATTACACTATGTCTTACTGTAAAATGATCAGAAATTTGAGGAAGTTGTGGAGGATGTCTGATATAAACTGCATACTTTGATGTTTCCTGTAAAAACTGGAGGAATTTTAAAAGGAATTTTGAAGGTGTCTTTTCAGCTTTATTGTATTACAATGTGAGGCTATACAGTTAATACATACAGTAATAAATCAAAGCTACTAGGAATTGCTAACCAAATAGAATTTATTCTGTACATCATTATGTATTGATGTATATAACTGACAAATAAAAATCACAGTTTCAAAAGGCAAGAAAAAGGCATCAAATATTCAAGAAAAAAATTATGGTGTCTCCTATTACTATTCAAGTAGAAAAAAAAAATTCTCTCCTAGGGAAAGCTGAGCTGTTTCTAGCTGTATTTTTTTTTAGAAATCCTGTTGTAAGTTAGGAGAAGTATATAACAAATATAAGAGCAAGATTGTAATTTATGTCATGTACCATAAGCATTGCCTAGGTAGTGGTTAGAAAGCACTTCTTGTTTCAATGGAAAATAAGAATATTGGCATTATTTATACAGGTTCTTGATTCACTGGCACTTGCAGCTTACTGTCAAATCCTGCCTGCAGTGTTTATAAGTGTAAACAAATACTCTTCAGACATGAATATTCAAACAATTAACAGTTGAAGTTCAGTCATCTAAATTACTGAGGAAAAAATTGCAATTCCTACCCAAGATGAGAATATTTTATTTTTACTGAGGGAGCAAACGGGGATTATCAGATTAGACAAATAAAGTCTTGATGTGCAAATTTAGGCAGACAAATACTCTCAAAATGACTTCACATAATTTTAATGTTTCTAGGGATATCTGTAGATTATTTACTCAAACATTCAATTTCAATATAGTAATTTTGCTCCTTGAGTTTTGCATTTCTTACCAGAATTTTCTCTCTCTCTCTCCACTGCACTATTTTAAAGGGTTCTTTTGACACTGCTATTTAATAGCTTGCATTTCTTTTATTTTAGAAAACAGTTTAAGTGACCTGAAACTGAGACCTTCATTGTACTGCTGGATAAATGTGACAAGTGTGATTGATGTTATTCATTGCTGTTTATTAAACTCTGAGAGGACTTAAAATGTGCTAGATTTTTTTCCAGCTACCAAAGTAGAGATTAGCCTCATATTGGACTATGTAAGGGAAGACTGCTTGATCAGAAAGGTTGACATGAAGGTGTTATAATTTTTTTTGTATGAAAAATTCTTAATTCTTTTTATCATGTTTTTTTTTTTATTTTTATTAGGTTTTATTAGGTTTTTATTTTTATTTTTATTAGGTTTTATGGATGGCTTTATAATATACATTGTAGGAAAAGGATTTACGAAGGGTTGTGAATTAGGGATGGAGATATGCTTACAGACCACTGCCACAGGTGCTGCCGGTATAGGAAATTCTGGAAGAATCACAGGGATACTTATGGTAAGAGACAAGCAGGAAACCAAGCTTTTGGGTTGGCAGAGGCAGAAGGTCACAAGTCCAGCACATGCACCACACTCCCCAGGTTCACCAACACACACTCAGATTCCTTAAGCACCAGCACAGCCCCTCTGTCTGCCCTTCACCAACATTCCTGCCTGGATTCTGGTCGCTCCTTTTCCTCTCCACTGACTCACTGTCTTGTCCCACTGGGTACTCACTGCAGACTCTGGCAGAGTAGATTCCAATCCCTACCAAATAGTATTCTATGTAAAAAGTATCATGGTCCAGGAAGTATAAAACTGAGTCCTGATCCCAATCACTTCAATTGCTTCAGAGACTTGCATTTTTATGTAGCACTGGATAAAAATTTTAAAACAATAACTAAAACCAGTGAATTACTGAGTAAACTTACTGGGTTAACACTCTTCCCTTGTCCCTGTGAATCTGAGAGGGATCTGCAGAAGTGGAGCTCCATGCCAAGGGAGTACAGGCTGAGACTGTCCTGTGGGGTCTGAGCATGGTGTGCAGAGCCCAGGGCTGGTTAGAGGGTTCATAGGCAGCCCCAACGTCGTAGGTGATGAACCAAGCCCAAGGTGCAATCATGAGATCCAGCCAAGAGCAGGAGGAAATGGTGACACAGTCAGGGCTGGAGACAGGTACACCTACACTGTAACACAGAATAGGTTTGGGTGCCCAGACCTGGGATTTTTATGTCCCTCCTGGGACCATGGACAGGGGTAGGGAGAGGTCCTGGGGAGACCAGGGAGGGCCACAAAGGCCTAGTTGTACCCTGGTGTAATCTGTGATCACTTTCTGCAGAGTAGCTCAGTATATTCCAATTCAGTGGGAATGAACAATAGTGTGGTCTCAAAAGAGCTGAGGGTCTGGTGAATAAAGAAATATTTTATTAAGTGGTCAACACATCTTGAATTTCTCTATGTTGAAAAATTTATACTTCAAATTCTTAAGCTAAACTCTTAATCAGAAATTGGTTTTTGGGGTTTGGTATGTAGTCTAATTTGTCCATCAATTTTTCTGTGAGTTTGTCATGCTTTAACCTCAGCCAGCCACCAGGTCCTCTGCAGCTGCTTGCCCACTCCCCCACCAGCATGACTGGGGAAAGAACTGAAAGAGTAAAAGGTAGAAAGCTCGTGGGCTGAGATAAAGACAGTGAATAGGGAAAAGCAAAAAGTACACACACAAGCAAAGAAAAAAACAAGGAATTAATTCACTGCTTCCCATGGGCAAGCAGTGCCCAAGCAGTTTAGTCATCTCCAGGACAGCAGGGCCCCATCCCATGTAACAGTTACTTGGGAAGAAAAGTGTCTTCTCTCCAGCTATTCTCCCTTCCTCCTTCTTCATCCCACTTTATATCTGAGCATGATGTCATGTGGCCCAGAATATCCCTTTGGGTCACCTGTCCTGGCTGTGTCCCCTCCCAACCTCCCATGCACACCCAGCCCCCTTGCCAGCGTGGCAGTATGAACAGCAGAAAAAGTCTTGGGTCTGTGTAAGCCCTGCTCAGCAATAACAAAAAAATCTCTAGTTTATGAACCCTGCACACATCCAAAACACAGCCCCATACCAGTCACTGTGAAAAAAGTTCACTCAACATCAGCCCAAACCAGCACAGATTGTTAGAGAAAGCTTCTCTTTCCCTGCCTATGCATGGCCTTGCTGACTTTTCAGCGAAGTAACAAGTTTTTTTCTATTTTCCCACTACAGTGGGCTAGAAGAGGTAGGTGCCCTCCAAAGAGGATTCAGGCTGGTGAACTTAGGCACCAATCATTCTCCATGGTTTGTCAGGGCAGTATAGGAGATTTCCTTTACTGGGTCTAGTTCCTAGTCTGTCATGGTCTGTGACATCTCACTGTCAAAATGCAAAATTCTGCAGCAAATTTCTTCAGCTTCTTAGAATTGTTTGTAAGGTTCTCTGTACAGATTTTGTTTTTCTTTTTAGAAAAATCCCTTTGATTTTGAATAGCCCACCCCTTTTCTCCGTCTTATTCCTGATCTTTTTAAAGCAGTCATATTTTTCTATTACCTTGCTCCACTCTATGAAAGTGCATACCCCCTGAAGGGATTATGGTCCAAGGAAAGTCCATGCTGGAGAAGCTATATCTCAAAGCATCTGTTGCTCTATGTAAGTCCATGCCACAGCAGGTACACCCTGAAGTATCTACCAGTGGCCATGGATTAATTCACCGAAGATACTGTGGTCCTTGGGTAAGGCCACACTGGAGCAGGTGTGGTCTTACACCTCCTGTGTGGTCACACAGCAGAGATGGTGGTCTACAGATGAGGTCATGCTGGAGCAGGAGTGAGAGGAAGAGTTCACTGCAATGTTAAACCCTGTGGCCTGACCCAGAGGGATCAGGGTTGGAGACTGTAGAGGTTGAAGACCTTTAAATTGTTGTAAGCCATGATTTGAGATGCATTTTACAGGAAGAACTGCAGGAAGAACCACCTGAATGAGTGGAGGATGAGCATCACAGGAAGCAGGACAAGTGCAGTGACCCAGCCTGAGCTCAAAGGGTGGTGGGGGGGGTTAATGAGGATGTACTGGATATTGCCTTACCTATTTCCTTTATTTCAACTCATACAATTTTGGACTTTTGCTCTTCTGATTATCTTCTCGAATAGCCACTGGCAGGAGGTGTGCATTTGCTGTGTAGAACTGAACTGCCTACCAGAGTTTAGCTACAGGAACAGGAAGGAACTGAACTCTCTTCTATGCTCACAGTGAGCTGCACTGTGAGGTATATGCAGTGGTGCAGTCAAGACTTATCTAAGAGAAGGTAGTTATATCGTTTATGCAGCTGATCAACACCCAGTTTCTGTGATTCACAGTATTCTGATGCAGGACATACCTTGCCAACAAATTCCTGAGGAAATATATTGGCAGCTGAACAACAAACAGTTACAGTTTTGCTGAATTCCCAGTTTGTAACTCTAACTAGTAAAAGAAGAAACATTTAGCCAGAGATTAAATTTTCTTTCCTATGCAATTGTGTTAAAATACTGCTTTTTGCATCATGCTTTACAGAATTTTAGCAGCTTTTATTCCACAGTACTAATGAATACAATATTAAATTACTATGAAAAGAAAAATGAATCTGTTATAAACAATTTATGCATTTCCAGCCTTTTAAATGTACTATTACTACACTTTTTATTCACATTAATCACTTCTAAAAGAACTCTGAGACAATTTCTGCTCATTTGTGAAGACATATACCTATTTAATCATCTGTTGTGACTTCTTTTGAGGTAATGTTAGTGTTTCATTAGCAGCTAATTTCTTTAGACCTAGAATTACTCAAGAGATGATTATATAAAAATCAGACTCCCTCACAGTTGAAAGATGGTGCACTGGAAATTAAATCTCTTTTCTCAGGCCTACTCTTGTGTCTTAATATGAAAACAATGAGACTATCTCCTATTTCACTGAATACTCATTCAGTAGAGGTATTTCTGGTGCCTCCATGAGCTGATAACACAAGCGGTAGCAGTGTGAAACAGAAATCCATCTCACCTCATTCCACTAAATGCATACATTGTAAATAATTGTTTCTGGATATCTGTATCTTTCATTCCTTTTATGCCAGTCAATGGAGAGAAACAGGCACCTATAGAACATTTTTTTCCTTACAGCTGAATTAAAGAAGTTTAAGGAGGAAGACTGAGTTCTGATCAGCCCTAAAATTTTAACTCGCTTTCTGTCTTTGCCTTGAACCACTATGTCTCCTGCACAGCTCTGCTATGTAAGGAGTAAACCTTAAGAAGTATTGATATGGACTGCTTGATGTCACTTAGGATTAGTGCCCAGGCTTTTATTCAACAGTAAAAACATTGACATAGACTGGAGTTAATTTCATCCTACAGCAGACGTTCAGCTACAGGTAAGTGGATTCAGTATAAACGTATCTCTGCCCTTTTCTCTTCTGTACAGGACCATAAGGTGACATGACACATTTCCAGATGTGAAATAGCCTGCTAAGGACTTATAAGCATGCACTTAGGTACGTATCTGGTTTTTCTAGGTTTCTTGAGTTAAATCTTATTTTGTTTCTTCTTTCAGTGTCAAACTTTACTTCCTTAGTAAGTGATTATTAGCTCTTTATCTTGTTTGCATTGAAATATCTTTATTTAGGATGGGACAAATGTAAACAAGATTTTTTCCTGTTTATTTTAAAATCTTTTTATTTTATAAATTTTTTTTATATCAGACTGGCAATTTTTTATGACAATTTTTTTTATTGCTATAGTAACTCATGCTCTTATTTGCAAAAGGTTAAGTATAATATATAAAATCATAGAATCGCAAAATACTAAGGATTGAAGGGACCTTATAGATAATCTAACTCCAAGCCCCCTGCCATGGGCAGGGACACCTTCCACCAGGTGGAACAGACCAGGCTGTTCAAAGCACCATCCAAACTGGTATTGAACACTTTCAGGGATGGGGCATCCACAGCTTCTCTGGGCATCCTGTGCCAGTTTTTCACCATCCTCACAGTAAAAAATCTCACCCTAATATCTGATCTAAATCTATTCTTTCAGATTAAAGCCATTCCCCCTTGTTCTATCACTACATGCACTTGTAAAAAGTCCCTTTCCATCTCTCTTGTAGCAGCCCCCTCAGGCACTGGAAGGTGCTATAAGGTCTCTCTGGAGACTTCTCTTCCCCAGGCTAAACAGCTCCAACTCTCTCAGTCTGCCTTTGTAAGCAGAGGTGCTCCAGCTCTCTAGAGAATTGTCTTCATGGCCCTCCTCTAGGCTCCCTTCAACGGGACCACATTCTTGTTAGCTTGGGAGCCCTGGGGCTGAACGGAATACTCAGGTGGGGTCCCAGCAGAGCAGAGAGGTCCTTTTGGCCAAAGTGCTTTTGGATGCAGCCCAAGACATAGTTGGATTTCTGGGCTGCAAGTTGCAGAGTGCTGGGTCATGTTGAGAAAATCTTAAAGCTAATACAGGGAGGAACTGATTGAGTTATACAGGCATGTATGAGCAAAAGTGTGAGAGTGAGGAGGGAAATTAACTATAAAATTCTCAAGACCTAGGCCCCATTCATAAATTCAGAAAGTATATCCCATTTAAAGAGAAAAGTGAATTGCAGTACTTCAGGAATAGAACAGAAATATTTATTGGGAATTCTTATCTTCATATCTTTTGAACTGTAGATGCTTAATATTAGCTGCAATAAATCTCACTCATTCTCTTCAGTTCCAAGAGAAGCATTATTTTAACTAAGCCCCCATTTAATATTGGTCTTCAATTCATTCAGAAGTGTGCAGTTCAGCTTGCTTAATTTTGTCTGCAGAAGATAATTACAAGGATGTGAATCACTATGTTTTCAGCTGAGTCAACCACCCAAACTAATAAGCCTTTTAAGACATCCTCATGAGCAGGTTTTTAATATCTGAATACAGCTAATAGATGTGTAGCATTTCAGTCAGATGAGGAAAACCATAGCAGCTTTGCACAGGCATTGCTTTTGTTTTTGTTTCCACCACCCCGAATATTAAGAAGAGAACCTTGATCATCTGTTCCAGCTATGCTGAGTTACAAACCAGCATGGAAAGAACAGTATGGACTAATGAGACTTTCAAATCCTTTCATGCTTTACTGAGCTGTAAATACCCCAGCCAGCTATGACCTCTCATGAAGTAAATTAACCTTAAGTCTCTCAGAAAAATCCTGTCCTGTTGTTTGTCCCTGGAAGAGCACTCTGTGCTAGACACTGAAAGCTGTGAAATGGATGCTTATGAACAGAGCCAAATTTTCTCTAATTTTGGACTGCTTTGTCATAATGAAGTAGCAAGAGACAGAGCCCCAGATGAGAACTATTAGAGCTTCACAATGCAGATATTCACATCTGATAATTTTTTTCAATGCAAATACGATTGCTGTTGTCAAGGTTATTTTAGACAGGTTTCAGGAAATTAACTTCCTTTTCTACTCTGCACAAGTGGTTTGCTTGCTTGAGTGGTAAAGACAGGCATGTACTATTCACAGTATACTTTTTGTGTGAATTCATGAAGGATTTTATGGCTATTAATCTGTCTGTGTTCAGACAGGCAACAGATTCACTATAAAAACCAAACAAAAACAACTTCTGAGCTGTTCATCTTCAGGATCATCTTCACTGATGAAGTTAGGAAAAATCTACTTAATTTGTCTATAAAGCTTGAAGGTTAATATGAGATAAACCTCACTGATGGTAAATAATTGTCCACTAGGAAAGTGGCACAAACAGGTCATGGCTACCACAATAAGTCCTGACCTAACATCAAACCTACAATTTTGTGGGAGAAGAAAAAGCAACAAGCTAGGATTTATTCCATATCAGTACAAAAATGGTATGTGTCTGAAAAATGCCTGTGAAAAAATGATCCATTAATTGGATGCATTAATTGGATGTGGCCGGCTGGGCCAGGTGGTAAGGTGCTTGCCATGGATAGATACAATCTGATTTCAGGTTCTTACTCTGACTAATCTAGAGAAAGGATCTCAAACCTTTGGGCATACACTATTCAGAATAGAAATCTGCTAATTTCTTTCAGGAAAGCTCCTCAGCATTCTTTATATAATTAAATATAAACATTGAATCAGGAAGAAATAGAAAGAAAGGGTTTTTTTAAACTTGGTCGTTAGCATGTGCAATCAGACTGTGAGGGGAATAGACTTTCTCTGAGTTCAAATGAGTCTCCAGGGACAAAAACTGAACTGGAATTCTCTGGGTTTCAGCTCATGTCTGTACTATCAGAAAGTTAGCACTTTTTCTTTTCAACATGCTTCATCAAAGTGAAACTTTCTGACAAGGTACTTCTTAAATAAATTCCCTACTTATTTTACACTAAGTGACCTTAAGCACTCAAATGTACCAAAGTATGCTTTAACCCAGTACTTGGGATTCTTCCAAAGATCATTGAATCATAGAATGGTTTGGTTTGGAATGAACCCTAAAGATAATATTTTTCCAATCCCCTTGCCACAGGCAGGGACACCTTCAATTAGACCAGGTTTCTCACAGCCCCATCCAACCTGGCCTTGAACGCTTCCAGGGATGGGGCATCCACCACTTCTCTGGGCAACCTGTGCCAGTGCCTCACTGCCCTAAGAGAAAGAATTTCTTCCTGATATCTCATCTAAACTCACTCTCAGTTTAAAGCCTTTCCTCCTTGTCCTATCACTACATGCCCTTGTAAAAGTCTGTATTGCTCCAAGGCTACCTGCCTGCCCTTTTGTGTTTGAGTTTGTTTGTGAATCCTTGCTGATTCAAAGAGCCCTCTTGGTGTTTTTGCCTGACTTTCTCTTCACTGGAATGCATCACTGCTGAGCTTGGAGGAAGTGATCCTGAATATTAACCAGCTTTCTGGTTAACCACTCTTCCTTCCAGGACTTTATCCCATGGTACTCTAATAACCAGAGCAGGTCCCTGAAGATGCCAAGGTTTGCTCTCAGAAAGGCCAGGATAGTGAGTTTGCTGTGCATATTCTGTAACTCCTCTTTTTTATTTCCCACAGTACATGTGTCTGCATAGAGGCATTTATGTTGGGCTCCTGATGAAGCTGACTCACTGGCTGGAGTGGCTGGAATTCCTTTGTGAAGTTCTCCATGTGGTCTCCTGCTGATCTGTGATCCCTCTCCAGGCTCTGGGCATCTCTTGCTGTCCCTGGCACCAAACTGGTATCAGTGGGATGGCCTGAAGTTCCCCTGCCCAGTGTGTAGTAAATGTGTACTGGATGTGCACTGTTTTTATTTACTGCTGTACAATGAGGGTTTTATGATTTTCTGCCAAATCTATTGTATCAGGAGCACTTCCCCAGACACTGGGAAAGATTTCTGGCCATATTTGAGAATAAATATTCACTGTCAAATGAAAATAGGATGGAGACAGAGCTTGAGTACTAGACCTCTGATCCCCAACTGCCTTGGATCCTTCCAAGTGGCTATTTCCTACGAAGATCATGTATAGGTGGAGCAAGCACTAAGCTGGCTTCAGTCATTCAATTGCACTTGCATCAATTTCTGGCTCTCCTTTAATTAATGCAACAATGATAACCCTTGAGCAATGATGGCTATAAAGCCTGAAATCTTCTTTGACGACAAGTACTGGTTAAGTTGGTGGAGATTTATGAAACTCAATACAGAAAGAATATTTATTAAAGATTAGATCTAAGGTGCCTAAACCCTAGAGGAAAAGCCAGAAGATTAATATTTTAATGTTCAGTCATCTCTGTTAGCATATGTTTTCATTACTTCTCAGTGCAGGCTGTGTTTAGAAACTTACTAAATTCTTTTCAAAGGTCCCTTACGTGCTTTAGTTCAATAGCTAATTTTTCAGTCAGCCTTTCTATTTTTCTTTTGAGGTGTTTCTCTAACTCAGTCTTTGAATTTTTGTGTTCTTTGTCTATGATGAGAACATTTATCAAATCATTTTTAGACTTCTCTTGATCATATTAAAAGACTTCATTAAAATCACTGGTCATTGTAATATGGATTTAACTCCAACTTTTCAATCATGTCTATTCAGAGGCACTTTCATATCATTGCATTTTATCTGTCAGCTAGGTTCCAGTTTGTCTGAACAAGAGCAAAATATTTTCTTAAATTAAAGCAAAACCCATTTGTAGCTATCAAGCCATATTGTTGCACCAACCCAAACAGACATTACTGATGTCAGGCTTCTTTTCTCTGAAGTACCTTTGCTAGAAGAGAAGTAAACACTTTCACACTTGGGAGTTCTTAGAGCTGGGTAATTTCCTATTCACATACTACGTGCCCATCATTGGGAGGTTACAGAGTTCAGGCTATTAATACTTGTTCTCAATGAAAGATTTACAAGTAGGGAGAAACTAAAAGTAAAATTTTTTTTCCCTTGGCTCAAAAGCAAAGTGTAGCCAATTTTGCTTGATCTTTCTCTAACACACTTGTAAATTTTTTGAGTCTGATTATGAGACAGAGAAAATCACAGTCTTTATTTCATTCTTGTCTTTGGGCAAAATCCTAATCTATTTGAAATTTATAAACATGCATGCTTTAAATATGTCCAAAAGATTTCCCTGAAGAATACACATCCAGGACCTGTTGTGTTCTTCTATGCCTTTCCACTACTGCAGTAGTTTTTTACCTACTTTTTTCTGAATTTCCCCTTTGTGAAAATGTAAAATCAAAATGGTTTTTCCTGTGAACACCAAGAACACTAAGCTTCCTCTTGTCAGGAATTTTATATGAGGCACTGGAGGTAGACATGGACGGGTACTGCTATAATCTGACAACTTCCATAAAATGGAAAGAATTAGAAGATACATGACTTAATTATTAATACTGACTAAAATAACCCTAAAGCAGCTCTATTTTTATCAGAAGTCAAACCAGACCCAAAGATAATCAGAATGCAAGGATGATTTAAATTTCCACCTCTGCAGAGCTGCATTAGCAGTGTTATGATGCACTTCTGGAGCTTTCTTAAGTGTTTTTTCTTGAAGCTTTTTCTTGGTATTTTTCTAAGATAAAGCTTTTTTATCCACATTGAAAACACTTTTTTAAACTTGTTAAACAGTTTATTTGAGTACTTTTTGTGTGTGATCTATTAAATGGCCTGTAGAACATTCAAATATTAAATACTAGAAAACAGGATGCTTTTCCTTATACTTTCCCAGACTGGAATCTGGGAAAGTATGCATTTGCATTCACCTCAAAAATATGAACTATCTTCAAGACTGAGCTGTGATTTTTCATCATTTTTTTCATAGCCCCAGGAAACAATTTGAAACAGAACAGAACTGGGATGACCTGGGATGTCTAATTTCATATGTTTTTGGGGTTTTTTCATATAGGATTGCATTTTCATGGAAATAAAATAATAGAATATAATACAGTAAGGGAGTATTTCCAATCACTGTATATCCACTAGGATACCAAGGTAAGTTCACTTATTCTGTATCCACACATTTTCAGTCTTAGCAGAAGTGTAGAATAATTTCAAGAGAACAGAGCATTCTGACACAGGAGAGGTTTTTGGTGTTTTGGGGCTCTGGTTTTTTTTTTGTGGCTAGAACAGAGTTCTTGGAAGTCAATTTTGTAGAGGCAAACCTCCTTAGGTTCAATCATGCCTAAAATTCAGAGCAAATGCCCTAATTAGAGCCTTATTCTGCAGAAGATAGCATACCCCAGCTATGCTGTAAGCTGGTAGGGACAGTCTGCATGTATTTAGCCAGTTGAGTCCTTTATGGCGTCTAGGCATTAGGATACCCTTTTGTTTTACCTGGATCCCAAAAGGGCTTTGATAAGAATGTATCTCAACACTCAGCTCAGATAAACTGACAGTGCTTCTAAAGACGTGCAGTATCAGTACTTCATATCCTTAAGGGAAATTTTGCCAATAGCTTTATCAAACTCAAGCACAAGATCAGAATTATTGTCTGGCAGAGTGCTGTACTTACACTTCCAAGCTGAGCTTAAGGTGCACGATAAGCACTTGCCTTCTCTCTCTTGTAATATGGATATTTCTGCAGTTAAATAAAAAAGAGCCAGAAGGGAATTCAAGGACTAAAGGCAATAATGTTCAGGGAAGGGCTGCAACCCCATCTCTTGCATGTTGTCCTTGGAGATTGGCTAAATATATTTTGGGGTGGAGCCATAAATAGGGATTTTACCTTTTAGTTTTGTCAATTCAATACCTGAATCCTGAAATAACACTGCAATGACAATCACCTTGCTGCTCTAAGGCTCTGTTAGCTTGAAATTTATCTGATATAAGTTTGTGTTGACAATTGATCACATCCTTTGATACATTATTGGAGCTTTCAACTTCTTATATTACAACTAATATTATTTTAAATGTAATGCCCAGGAAAAATATTATAGTATAATAACATAATATGCTTCCAGTTATTTTTCACAGAAAGCCAACATTTTGTTTGTCACTCTCACTTTTCAGCCTTCTGATGTTTTCATTCTTGTGATGGAGTTTCTCACGTTGTTTTTTGTAAACATGCACATGTTTTTCTAACTGTCCTTTTGTTTTTCATTCCTTCTCCTGGGAGGAGAAAGGTTTGATAGACTTTGTCATTGACCAGTGTGGTTGGAGAAGTGGTAACTTCACCTTCCAATCGATGGTCGTTTCCAGAACTCTTTATAATGTGAAAACCAAAATAAAGCTCTCTCTTCTTTGCCTTCTCTCGGGTGTGGCTGCGTTTGTCTCTGTGTTTCGTGTTGCCCGATAGAGTGACATTTGTTTAGCAATTAGACTTTGCATGGTTTGCATGAGTTTCTTTAAGCAGTACTTTAGAGGAAAAATCTGTTTTCTTATTCAGTGATTTTATAACTTCAGTAGAAGTTAATCTATAAACTATAAAATTAATGTGTTTACTCTAAATGTAATATAAATATTGACAGGTATTCTAGCAGAGATAATGACCATGACATTCATCATTTTGCATCTTTTAAAGGATTATTAATTCTATAGTTAAAAGAAGGGACTATAACATCCTTAGAACTCAAAGAATAACAAATACCAATGTGTTTTTTTCGCATTAAACATTTACCAAATATTCATGGTAACATTCAAGCATGTGTCCAAAATTATTTACTTTAGATTTTTCACTGTGAAAAACTGACAAGGTATCTGAGGAGCTGGAATCTGTGCACTCTTCCATCAACACTTGCAAATTAATTGAGAAAGAATGGTTACATTTGTTCTTTAGCACGTGTAATTTAAGTATGTCAAAACCCCACAATAAAATCAGATCATGCAATCCTTTATTTATTAATAAACACTTCATGGTTTTCCATAAGCTACACTTGAATGGATCAACAATACAGTTTTGGTTGTATGGCTCATTGTATGTGAGAACACAGACTTATGGTGGAAAGGTTTACATAAGATCCACAGAAGTACATAAATGAGGAATATTTTGTGATTTATGATGAGGGTTATTTGGCAGATGGGGGCCCATCCTGGGGTTCATATCTCTAGAACCCAATATTTCTCTTACTTGCCCATAATTAAAGAGCATAATTTGGCTTTGAGATGGCAGGCCTTGCAGTTGTGGCTACTATGAGATACCTCCCATGGCAGGATCATAGTATATATTTAGAAGAATTAAAATAAACGGTCTGATTGCACTTAACTCTCCCCAAAAGCTAAATAACAGGACTTGAATGGATAACAAATACACTGTCAAGGAAATGCCAGAGCAAAGACACATGTTTTACGTCTGGAAAGTTACTACTCCCATATTCTTTTATAACTCCAAATGGGACAATTCAGAATTAAGGATAAAAAATGAAAATTATCTGCCAATATATGTCAGATGCTTTTTTATTACAGGAGATGAAATCTGTCCCCTGACTCAATTGTTGCAAAAAGCACATAATTAATAAATCACATAAAACATGTAATTAATAAATCAGTGTAATTTCCTCATGAGTTTCTGATCTTTAAAGAAATTAAAAGTTATGCAATGCATAATAATTACAGTTAACTATGACTCTATATGCAAATAAGCAGTTTTTAGGGTAAAAAACTCTAAATGGTCTGGACCAGATTTCAACTGAAATTAGTACTCATCATGGTATTCAGAACACTGTGACTGATTTAGATTTTTTTTTTTCCATAGAAATGCTGATAGCTAGACTCTGCTAGAGGACTAAAACACCTTTCAATATTACAATACATTTCTAACTAAAAGGCAGCCTGACTTTATTTACAATGCTTGTTACAATAAACAAAATCTTGATACATTCTGCTAAATTAAGTCTTCAAAATTACTTCAAGAAGTGATGACTGTGGTGTGTGAACAACATCCAATCAAAGAAATTCACTCAATGTATTAATTATAAGAGTAAAGAACATTTTAAACATTCATGAAAGGAGAAAGCAGTAGATAAGGACAACCTCTATTGCTGAAAACACTAACTCAGAATTTCATGCATATAAAGAAAATGTTAACTTAGAATTTCATGTGTATAGAGAACTAGCTGTGAAATATAAATGAGGACTGTGCTGAAGGGTAATGCTTTCAGAAAGGTACAATAGTACAGAAGAAGAGTCATTAATCACCCCTAGTATATTTAGCATTTAAAGCCTTTATGGGTGATCTGGAAAGACACTAAATGTCATGCCATCAAAATAATGGATGATGAAAATTTGTCAACTTTGTTCAAAATAGCAAAGGAGTACTGAAGGATGTAAACAGAAAATACAAACAGTGAATAAAAGAGATCTGAGTTTGCTTTTAAGATATTCAGTGTCTCTGAAGCTTTTGGCTGGACTTGACTTTTGAATGGCACCTTTCTCAGCTATGGTTTTACATAAAAAATTATGACATGCTCAGTAAAGTGTGATACCATAAGAGTATGTAATGGGCATTATCTAAATTGTCTTCTAAACACTGCATTTTCTCTCTAATGTTCAGTAAAATCTATGGGATAAGCATCTTATTAGTTACTTTGCTCTAAACATTGTCAAATAGGACTGATTATTTTAGTACAGACTCTTTGAAGGTGGGCAAACACAAACAAAGGAAGGGAAAAATTAGTAGGAAGCAGTTACATAAAATTTGTAAAAGCTGGCTTTTATCAGCAGGTAGGTAAATTTACTTTTGAGACTACAGAAAGCTGGAAGTTAACTAAGAATAATAAATATAAAGCCGTGTAATTTCTTCACAAGTTGCTGATATTTAAGAATAACTATAATTTCAATTTAAGCAGTGCATAATAATTATATTTAAGTGCTACTCTATAACAAGCAATTTTTAGGATAAATAAACCGGTTATATATTAAATGCTTGTGATTATTTTTCTAATATTCTTACCATGGAATTTTTTACAGTTTTGCCTTAATATCTTATTATTGCATTGCATTGCATGTTTCATCATTTGTTTGAGCATCCTCAAAATCAATAGAATCCTAAAAAGATGCCATCTACACAGAACTGGTCAGAAGGGCAGGCTTTAGATTACAGATAATTTGGCATACATACCAATTTTTCCTTTTATTTTATTTCCATTTAAGTCAATAACACAAGTAGAGGACTTTTTGTTACATTTACAGGTTATTTATTTTACACATTTTCTCCTCTGGTTTAAAATAAATCTGGATATTAAAATAATTTCACTGTAGACTCTATCAAAACAAATACTAAGTCAAGAATTTAGTCTGACAAGGAAATATAATCAAAATTGACCCAAACACACATGGCTAATAACTGGAAGCAGGTGATATTTAATAACATTTTATTTATGGGTTATGGGAGAATTGCACCTGATATTTCCACCAGTTGCCTTCCTCATATGATCACCAAAAGAACATATGGAATAAATGCCACTGAAAACCTATAGCCTGCCAAGAAAACTGGATGAATTAAGACTTCTTAAGGATCAGCACTTTTAATTAGGTTTGTTTGGGATGTATTTTTCACATTGAGGAGCTGTTAAGTTTTATCTTTAAGGTGAAGTTACCTTGCAGTCACCGTTAGTCCACAAACTAAAGTTCCCTGTTAAATTTTTATGGGAAAAAAAAGGGAAGCAGTATTTACGTAGAAAACATATCTGTAAACAATAAAGCTTATGTCTCGTTAATTTCCTCCCCTGCCCAAAGCTCAGTACCCTAAGTCATCTGTCATTGTACAGGCTTGAAAAAAATCAGCTAAAGGAAGAAGGCTGTGCTTAGGTATCACAGAATCACAAGGTTGGAAGAGACCTTTAAGGTCATCGAGTCCAACACATGTCCTAACACCTCCACTAAACCATGGCACCAAGTGCCACATCCAGTCTTTTTTTAAACAAATCTGGGGATGGTGACTGCACCACCTCCTCGGACAGAATGTTCAAATATGCACATAAAAATCATTAACTTCACAGAAGACACACTCTAATTATATAATGGTTTTCTTTTATTCTCAGTGATAAACTTTTTTGTTTGTTTGTTTATTTTTTTTTTCTTCATATATATAGTCCAGAACTGGGAAAAAGATTAAAAGATTTCTATTGTGTTTTTCCCATAAACATGTTTTTGTACTGAATTTATAATACAAGCCTTGAGTAAGTTTTTCAATGCTACAAACCTCTGAAAGCCTGATTTATAATGAATGGTGATATATCTTAAGCTATAGAAACATGCCCTCTTGGATCCTTTTAAACCTCTTAAGGCTAAAACATTTTGAATTACTTTATTGCCTTTTATCACATTAAAATAAAAGAAGCTTCAAAAGTGTCGAATTATTTGGTTATTGCCTAAATAATGCAGATTCAAGATGTTGATTCTCCACAGGCCTACACCTTGTTTTATCATCTGTTATCATATGAAGCACATCAGGAATATAAACTCTCTGATTATTGCTTTACAAAGTGTGCTAACACCAAAGTCCCAGGATCTGCTCAGCCAGAACAGATCTTTCACTCACAGGTTTTAATGCCACCTTGCACCTCAGTAGTCAGCCTGGGAGGTTGCTTGTACTGCTCCTAGATTTGTCTTAAGTCTTGACTCAGCCAGCAACTCAACTGCTTGGTGATGGTGTAAGCTGTTGCCTTTCAGCTAAAACAGCTGTTTGATTCAGAAAATATCACTCCTTTCTGGTTTGCTGCAAAGGCAGAGGTTGGCTTGGCTCACCTCAGATTTAACAAGGCAGTTTAACTTTCCAGGGAAAGGGGAGAGAAGCACTCATGCAGGCAACAATGGGTTCAGCTGAGAAATAGTGATTAACAGATTTTATTTCCACTGATATGGTGACAAATTAAAAAAGGAACTCGGACCCCTCAACTTCTGTCATGAAAGTAGCTTGTAAGTCCTTCAGTATCCGTGCATCCTGTGATGTAAATATTTTAATATTTTAGAGATGCTTTTAGAATAAATGAGCTGGTAGAAATAAAAGTGGCATAACAGTCATGGTTTTAACAGCAGGGTATGAAACATTTTGACTTCAGCCTTTTGGATGGACTACATTGTACAAAGGGAGTATGTTCTCATGTCTTCTCTGAAATGGCTTGAAGGGAATAAGCTAAACAATTGGAAGTGGCATAAACCTGGTTCTTTACATTAGTATTTTCTGTCTTCAGTTCCTTTACCTATAAGCCTTTTCCTTTGCAAAATACTAATTCAGAATTGCTGTCTGCAATGCAACACTGCTGTAGTTTTTTTAGATTCCCAGGACTTGTTCCAGATTTGTTCTGTGGTAAAGCTCTCTGCAGTTTTCCACTTTTCTTTGTTTCTACTGTTGCATACCACAGTAGTTCCTCTGCTGCTCAGAGCAAGGACAAATCTCTGTATCACAACAGAGTATGACAGTTAGTTCCATTATGGTCCCTGTCAAGAGCTGAATCTAAATATTTTTACAGTGTATGAGTGTGCACAGACATAGTAAAGATGTTAGTGGCACATGCTTACACCCCGGTACCAGTGCCCAACATAAAAAGAGGATTACCTGAAGCAAAAATAAAACCCCCAAAACCCCCAAAAACCACTACAAAATGGTTTGCTCCTGTTTTTATTTTGATAATTGAGATGTGTGTTATGGCTTCATACAGCCTTACATATGGCATTACAGTCTGAGGAGCCAATGAACATCATCAAAGGCACTAAGCTTGTATACCTCTCCAAAGCCACAGCAGAGGCTTGAGTACCAGAGAATATTCTTTGCACAAATCCAGGCTATCTTGGAAAGAGGAAACCTAGCACTTCCTCTTAATTACAGCTTTACATTAGAAGCATAAATTGAATTTTGGTCAGCCACGGAAAATTGAGTCAATACAGCCAAAAGTTTCTGGGCATCCTTGTCTCTGTACTTCCTTGCAAGTGAGACACCTATGGTGATCAGCTGAAATCTTCTCTAAACATCTCAGAATATGTTGATAAGTTTAGGTTACTAAACAAAAGCTCCCATTTCCATTTTACACACTCTGGTACCCAGGCTGTACACGTGGCATGGTGCACAGAACACAGGGTGCTTGTGAGACCTGTGCCCTGCTGAGTACCTTCTGAAGGCTATGTGAGAATACAGAATTATGAAGGATGGTGTGCAAAACAGAGGAGGAAATATGTTTGCCATCTTATCCTTCTCATTTTCTGACATTGTGACCTGGAGAACACTTCTAAGTTAAAGCCAAAAAAAAAAAAAAAAAAAAATTAAAAAATTAGTCAAACAAAAAGCATCTACAATTTGAAGGAGGTGAAAAAAAGAGATCAAAGCTATCCAGTGTACCTCCTATTAATATCATCCTGTGGCCAGGAATATAATTTAGCTTAAGGAGAACAATGTGCATAGCAAGAGGCATGAAGAAAGAGAACGTTGCAGAGACAGCAATACATTGTGTGGAATTGTGAGGCAGAAATGCGAGGTGGCTGGAAGAGAGATGGGCAGTTAGAGGTAAGTGGGCCTTCATGAGTAGTGTGGACAACATGACCACTGATCTGAACATAAATGGTTTTATTTACTTTAAAACCTTGCTCTTGAATTAAAAGACCTTCTCCCCTGAGTTGCAATAGTAGAAGCATTTTAATATATCAGCTCTCCCCCTTCCCTGTCTGTGTAGTTACCTTGATAAGTCCTCCATCATGAACAGTTAGATTCATTGCCTTCTTTTAGCCTTCCATTTGCCAGTAGGGATTTTCAGCAACAGATATAATCATAACTGTCTGACAGAGAGAATACGTTACAGTATTAGCTGAAAGAAGCATAAAGAATAGCTTTCCATCTAAAGTTATATAAAGGAGTCTTCATTGTTTATTTTTTATTCATTTACTAAATTAATAGGATTATTTTAAAAGTTTATTAGGCATAAAACTTTAAATCTTTGAGCCTTCAGGCAATTTTTCCAGGAGCTTGTAAATGCTTCAGAGAAACATTTCAGTTTATTACAGAGGGAGCTTTTTCTTGATGTCAAGTCAGCACTGAAAGTGAAGAATTAGACAGTCATTGATGTATCTGGTTATATTCCTGTGTTGAGAGGTATACTAGGGCTAGTTGTGTAAAAACGTGTTATAATGAAGCTTTATTTTCCTTTTAATCAATATTACAGAGCCTTTCTATATAAAAAAGTTAAAATACATCCATTACACTTCACAGTACTTTGTAAATACCAATCTGTGAAGTATTGTTACTATACTCATAGCACACACACCATGCCCCAAATCACTGTTTATCTCAGCTGCAGAACAGTGAAGTAGCAGCACTGGGATATAAACAAAAAAGGCAACTGTTCATTTCTGTTATCTGTTTGTAAGATCAATAGGAAGGAAATTTGAGGGAAGTATATGGTGCTTATCCTACTGGCACAAGATTTTGTATAAGGTATTTCTCCTTTGAAAACTTTTAGCATGCCATTGCTACCCCTGTTTTCTAGTAGAAACACTGTAGATTGAAGGCTTAGTTAAATAGGCAGCACATTTTGTAGAGTCTCAAGAAAGAGAAACAAACACGTATATAAAAATGTTTGGGTCTTTCCTTGCGAGAAGTGTAGCTGATTGATATATGTGTTTATTTCTGCTCTTACATCTTTTACTGTTAAGACAACTTGAGTGTCATTTTATCCGTAGCAGTAGAAAGAAGCATTAGCATGAGGAAGAAGACAGTAGTCTCTTGTGCATGGCTAAGTACGTGCTGTTCCTTTGCTGTACCAGAAGCGTAGCATGATTGTGAGTCATGAATGCAGACCGAAGCCACGTGCTGCATAATGCTTGCTTCTTGTTTTCTGCAGATCTCTGGTTAGGAAGCAACTAAGATTGGTCCTGTCCTCCAGTTCAACAAATATTTGTTTTAGATGCATAACATAAAATATACACTCAGATCGAAAATGTTAATGTGAAGCAGCTACTCAATTAATTGTGTAATTGCCAATAAGTGATTGGTAACTGTCTCTGCTGCTAATGGTGCTTTTAGTATTCATCTTGCACATAAAGCAGTAGTGGATTGGGTACAACAGAATGTTTTTAATGGTTTTGTTATCTGCGACGAACAGTATTTTCTGCATAGAAATTTGGACTCTTCAAAAGGGAGACTGTAAACTAGTTAGACATTATTAACTCTCAGAATACTGCAAAAGGAATAAAAGGGGAAAAATAATCAAGGTTATAAAAAGTGTGTCAATTAGGAAATTTTTCACGAACTGAGCATCAAGGTTTGGGCAAACTTCAGCCTAAATAAAATGTTAAGTGGCTTCTAACTTTCTGAAAATAAATTAAATACATTAGTATAATTCTTAATTAATAGAAATGTAAATAATCTGATGAAGTAAAAAACATTATCATGTCCTTCACAAATTGCACACATGAATGCCAGGTCAATTTAATGTGTGCTTGGAAGAAGAAAAAATTGTTCATAAAATAACCAAGATGTATTATTTCCATGGATTAAGTCTTTCTATCCATAGTGTGGATTATAGTTTTCTCACTACTGTGTAATCATCAGTCTTGTGAAATGGAAGGAAGGAGATGGTTTCGTTCTCCAGTCATTGCTATATCTCTCTGTGTGACTCAGAGCCTCCACAACCTATAATATAGAAAACAGTGTTTTATCTCATATTCCAGAGAGAGAAATTATAAAACTTAAAGTGTATGACAAACCATATAAAGCTGTATGGCTGCAAATATTGAAAACAATCCACAGTCAATGCTGAGGTAGAAATGCATATTCACAGTGAAAGCGGATAAGAAGTGTTGAGAAAATGGGATCTCTGTCCTGCTCTGTCCTGAAGTAACAACTAGGAAACATATAAACAATGCAGAAACTCCTATAGATTTTTTTTTTGTGCTCATATCCCTTCCTGTCATTATAATATTTTTTTCATTTCAAGTCAATGATGCAAACTACTACATTAATTGTCTTTACATCCTTTATAAACAGTGCAGAGATCCCACCTTAAGATGCATAGTAAAGACCAGCTAAATGAATGAATTTATGATTATTTTTCAACAGAGGGTGTTTAAATGACCAGATAAAACAAGATGAATATTATTTTGTTAATGAAATTAGTTGGAGTTTCAGCTGGAGTCTGTTCAGCCTCAGCAGACGTTCTTGTAAACAACATGGGAAAATTCAATATAAACATATAGACATTACAAGTACCAATAAAATTAATGGAGAATTGCCATATCACACTTGCTGATGATTTCTTCTATAAAAATATTAAAAATTCTCTTTTTGATACCTTATAATTTGGTTTTAGTCTCTCAGATCGTCCTATGCAATCTTTTCACTCTTTTCTGTTGTTTCATACATATACCCAGTCCATACTACTTTGTCATCCTCAAAGCAGAGCTGTCTTCCTTTGCCTGAAATAAAGTATTAAATCTATAATAAAACATGCATATGAAGATAAAACTCACCAATACATGTAGAAAACAGCTGGTGGTACACCTTGTCCATATTTTAGCCTTTTCATATTCTTTTTTGTTTCCGCGACCCTAATTCTTGCTATTCTTCTGTAAACATCTAGAAAAGACTTTCTTTTTTCTAAGTAGTCATGGAATAAGTGTTCTTAGATATCTGCAGGATGACCTACATGCAGTTTCTCCAGTGGCATATGGATCACATGTCCTAGTCTGGGCTGTCTCAGTGCATTGATGATGCATTAGTTCTTCAATATTCTCAAAGATCTGTAGACACGACTGCTTTTTTTAATCCTTCACTTTTTATTGAGTAGCTGTTTGGCTGTTTAAATTTCTTTGTGTTGGCTTGTGGGTTTGTTTTTTTTTTTTCTTCAGGTGAATTAACTTATTTTACTAAAGATTGAATTCTCTTCTACAGATTGATTAATTTATTGAAATAAATTTTCTATTTATTATCATTAGAATTTCTTAAAGTAAAAGCTGCACAGGATCTTAATAATTATTACTGTGACACAGAGCTGTGCTGTTATATATTCTAGGAATTGAGTGCTAACAGATATTTGGGTGTTCATCTGCTTCTTAAAGCTGTGGAAACTTGATGCCAAAATGTCTCTGCAGATTTTGACCTGCATTATGTTGCATCATTTCTCTATGCTCTAAGTATTTTCAAAGCTGAGTATCTAATTGCTTTTATTGCTGTATTGGAGTTTCCCTTTTACACCTGCAATCTGTAATCCCAGTCATTAGCAATGATATTAGAAAATCATATGTAATTTCACTGCTGAATACTTTCTTTAAAACAGGGCCTGGTCTAATATTTTATCATTTTAATAGCTTTTGAAAGTTTGCAGGCAGTTTCATGTAATGGTGTTCTTTCTTACAAGCATAGAAATTATATATTTGTATGCTGACTGGTTGGAGTCCTAAAGCAAAGAACAGCAATGGCAAAAAGGCTTTCCTAAAGAACGGCTAAACTTTCCAAGGAAGTACCTGATGAGCTGCTGTCATTAGAATATTAATTAACTCCACCTACATTGCCATTCTAAATTGAGACACTTTAAGTAAGTTGCCATACATTCCCCATATAGTCGATGAAGAGATGGGTAGACAGTGAGAGGATGTCAGAGGAGAACAGTCAGAGATCTATGAGAGCACTCTCATAGAAAGTTCATTTTTGACTTCATCAAAGGGCTAATAAATTCAATGGCAACTAGTGAAGCAGCTGAACATACAATTATAGCTGGAATGCTACCCACAGGCTTTTTAATCAGTCTGTCCTTTGTCTCTGATTTTTTGAGAATCCAGTTGTTAAATATTCTTTCTCTAAAATAGGACTGTGTACATGAATATATTCAAAATTTCTTGTTTATTGGAACTGTCTGTATCTACCAGTTTTCTAATGAAGGACTTGTCTGGCCAGTGGTTTTTTTTTTGTTTAATTCTTTTTTTTTTTTTTTTCTGGCATCATCTATATTTACCAATGTCCTATCAAAGAATAAGATTCAAGGTGACTTTCAAAAAGAGACAGAAAATATGAGACACATTTGAAACCAAATATTTTCTTATATAGGCTTTATAATAGAATGTGTGTCTCAAGTTAATGTCATATCACTGTAATAAGGCACAGGGATTATTTGATGCGGGATCCATTGAAACAGTGTTTTTAATCAGGTGGTTTTTTATTTTATGTTATGCAGGAGAACATGCTATAAACACTGGAAATTCAAAAGATGTTTGGACTTCAAGGCTTAAGAGGAAAACTAGTATTATCAGCTAAACCAATTTGTTTAATCACACAGATATTTAAAACTGGCAATCTACTTCATAATCTAAATACTATTAAAAAATCTTTCCATTCCTTTAAAACATTCCATTCATTTAAAAAGAAAGACACAAATGAACAAATAGAGAAAACAAATCTGTACATACATGCCCACCAGTTCAACAGATACTGGACAACTTTAAGTATTGCAATGTCTTTATTGCTAAGTTATTTCCATGTGGAAAGGAAAATCGTCCTTTTTTCTTCCTTTCCCCACACTCCTGCTTGTTTCTTTCTCTGCTGATTTAAGAGAAGGAAAAATTGCAATGCATAAGGTGTGTTCTTATGTTCAGTCCTCTGCCTGTCCTGAGTTTACAGAATGAGAAGTGGGCACCCCACCAGTAATGATGGGATAATGTACTCCTGCAAGTACAGGTCCCTGGGGGTTCCTGTACTTGTTTATGGAAAGAGAGGGGATGACAGAGGAAAAGTAAGCAAAGGAGGGATTGTTGTGTGATTAGGTGTTAGCATCTAGTTATGTCACTCCTTTTTTCCAATGCAAGTTGGCTGTGACAGCTTCATGACTTATTATCACTGTGTTTCCTCATAAGAAAAATTTTACTGACCTTTTTGGAAGCCCTAGTTTCCTCTAAAGTGAGAACTAGGGTTTGCTGAAACTTTTTGAACTAAAAATACCCAGTGGGAAAATGGGAAGTAAAAATTCTCTTGCAACTATATGTTTGAATGGTATTTTCATCTCAAAAAAATCAAAGCAAACAAACACAGTTTCAGTTTTCAAATCAAGAGTTCTGAATTCTGAGGAATTTACAATGGAAACAGTCATTTCAGTAAGCCCAAGCTCTCTTTGATCATACCTGCCAAAACTTCATGCTTCAACATTCTGACTTACAAATTTGTGGAATAATCCAGCATCGAAAACAGTTGATATGAAGACTTGTTGTTCTTAAAGGTCAAAATTATTTAAAGTCTTCAGGTAACAGACAATCCAGATTTTTCAAATAATTTTGAAAAGTTATGTTCACTTTTCAGCAACTCAGTTTCTGTAGATGCTTAAGTTATGCATATAGACATCCAAAATCTGCTACAAAAGTTATGCATAAATTATGCATATATGCATATGCACAAGTTATGCTGCTTAAGTTATGCATATAGGCATCCAACGAAAGAGGAGACTGAGGGGAGAGCTCATTTCAGCGTACAACTTCCTCATGAGAGGAAGAGAAGGGGCAGGCACTGATCTCTTCACTCTTGTTACCACTGACAGGACCGAAGGGAATGGCCTGGAGCTGTGTCAGGGGAGGTTTAGGTTGGATATCAGGAAAAGATTCTTCATCCAGAGGGTGGCTGGGCACTGGAACAGGCTCCTCAGGGAAGTGGTCACAGCACCAGCCTAACAGAGTTCAAGAAGCATTTGCACAATGCTCTCAGACACATGCTGTGACACTTGGGGATGGTGCTGTGCAGGGCCAGGAGCTGGACTTCAAGGATCCTTGTGGGTCCCTTCCAAATCAGCATATTCTGTGATTCTGTAATTTTGTAAAAAACGTGGCTTACGATATCTTCTTCTACCTTATTCATAAATGAAAACATTGTGGATAGACATGGGAAAAAGAGTTGCAGTGTCATGGAGGTTTCAGTGATTTCAGTGTCATGGAGGCAGAAGTTATGACCCAAAGGGTCAGACATGTGCTGCTGTTTAAGTGGGACAAACACATCTGGTAGTGCTGGAGACTTCCCAAAAGAAAGTTTAGAGAGAAATGACCTAGGGCTTGAGGGAAAAAAGAACAATCCATTGAAAATACCAGTTGTAACAAAACTCAGTGTGTCAAAAACTATTTTGTAAACAGACAACCAGCATTGTGGTTATATGAGCAAGCTATGATGCTTTAAAAATAGGAAACAAAGATCTTTAGGTTGTATCTGTCTTCAAAATCCTCCACCTCTGAGTAGATGAAAAATGCAAATGATAGGTTTTTGGGAATTCTATGATGTTGTTGAAATGAAGATGAAAAACAGTAACTCAAGTGGACACAAAGTTTTCTGTGTGTTTTTCTTAGGACAGGTAATGTAAAGCAGATGAATTAAATCTGTCTGTGTGATGTTTCAAAAACAAGACATGAAGATTTGAGACATTTGAGAAATGGAACATTTCTTGCAACCACAAAATCCATACACTTATTATGCTACTTGATCTTGTTCTGATCACAGAGAACAGAATAAACTCTGTGACTCAAAGAATACATTTTAACTCTGTTCATTATATATTTTGAGAATAGCCAAACTATATGTGTGGTCAATAGAAGTTCCAAAACACTCGGGTAAACAGTCAAAGGAAAAAGGAAATTCACAGGAAAAAGAAAATATTAGAGAGATATTTCTTCTGTTTTATTTTGTATATACTTATAATTGCAAAATAAAAGGCCCGTTTAACTTTTGTACACAGGCAGACATAGTAACACACTATGCATAAGGGACGGTATAATTGCATTGTGTTAATTAAAATATGTCTTATAATAATGGCTTTTGCAGTCTTTTCAAAGGAGCAAGCCTGTTTGGGTTAGCTTTACCCTGATTTTTGTTGACTGGAAGGAAATATGTAATGCCATTTCACATTCTAAAAAAAGAAACAACAGCTGAGCTGGGGCTCAGTCACTACATTTTTTCAACCACTAAGAACTCAAAAAACCACAGCAATGAAAATTATAGGAAAATGTCTGAGGATTCAGATACCAAAGAAAGCCTAAGACCAAGTGCTATAAAATCTGGAGGTGGCTGCCCAGCTAAAGTGGGTATGACAGGGCACCCTGCTCTGAATAGTGTGGGGGAGAGGAATTACTTGATTAAGCCTAGAGCCAGGAATGGCTTCTTGGAGCAGTACATTCAAGACAGTGGAGGCAGCCAGTGTCTTCAATCATGTTGGTTGCCCTGGAACAAAGAGATTTTTCTTTCCTGAGAAGGGGCACACTGTTCAGTTTGGCGTATGTGATGTCCCAATATCAAACATCAGCTCCTGACAGAAGTTCTTGGAAGAAATTGTAATAACCAGAGGAAGACAGATCCTATTCCCTTCATGCAATAAGACAGGTCTTTATTTCAGTATTAATTATTTCTAGAAGTTGAGACTTCTTCTGTTCGTTTGTATCTCTTGTGGATATATATCTTTTCATTTGCACATTTTTCAAAATGACAGCTATTACATTCAGCTATTATGTACAATATGCAAAAATTTGCTGTAATCATAAAATGTTATCATGAATACTTAGAAAGTATCACTGATTATTTTTTTCTAGAACCATATTTGACTAATTGAAAAAAAATACTCTCAATTTTGCAGGTATTTTTCTTCTAATTATTTGTCTTTTTTAAAGGGCTCATGAACATGAGATACTCCAAGGAATGAATTATGATTATGAACTAATAATGAAATGTCTATGAGGTTGCCAGCATTTCATCCTCTTCTTTCTATCTAATAATCACCAGAATATGTCACTAGAATACCACAATGCACACTCTGCTATGCCATTCTGTTTGAATATTAAGGGTCACAAAAAATATACAATACAAGGGAAACATCCCCCCTCTGAAAAATAAAACACAATAAACTGTCACACCACCCTCTCCAAACCTCAGGTAATGCAGATTTCCAAAATATTTAAAACAACCAACAAAATAATTATTCCTATTATTTAGAATAATGACCTCCCTTGTGATTCAAAAAATGAGAGAAACCGGCAAATACTCCTTCTGACAATTGCAAGGTGTCTAGTGACCTTCCTCACAGAAATGTTAGCAGAGTGTAGGACTGTAGAAAATTACTTTATTTCATCTATATCCTGTGGAGCAGGGCAGGAAAACCCCCTTGATTCTTTAAGACAGTTTGTGCCACAGCAAAATCACAAACTTCTATCTTCCCTTCTTTTCCACCCCAATAATATCTTTCCCACTTATTCAATAATCCAATATCTAATGCCAATTCAAATATCCAATGAACTAATATTTTTCTAGACACTCTTCATTAAGTCTGAGCACTGCATAGGTTTGCTGTGACCCAAGTGCAGGACCCAGCACCTGATCTTGTTCAAATAGCCCCAACTTGTCGATGCATCACATCCAGATCCCTCTGCAGAGCCTTCCTCCTTTCCAGCAGATCAACACTCCTGCCCAACTCAGTATTGACAGTGAACTTACTGCGGGTGCTCTCAATCCTCCCACCCAGACCACCGATAAAGGTATTAAACAGAAGTGGCCCCAATGAGTGATATTGATCTCTAGGAGAACCATCCCTTCCACATTAACAACAGAATTGTCTTCTCCATTTCCCCATTCTCTCCCACAGCCCAGAAATTAATTGTGGAAATATACATTTTCTCCCTCCTTTATAATTATCTACAGTGGCTATATAGTTACTGTAAAACTAATTGGTATCTATTACTTTCTCAGAAGCAGCATTGAACCTGTCTAAGTTAGTGTTTTGAGGTATGCTATTAAACTGGGATACCAGCACGATCAGATGATCTCTCCTTTAGAGTCACGACAAGTATATTCCATAATTTTAAAAGGTTGTTGCTAAGGTACCTGTTACCTACAAATCTTAACCTGAACATATTGACATGTGAAAAATAGTTACTTAGTAGTTAGTACCTTGTTCAAGTAATATTGAACAGGGAATTCTATGATGTTGTTGAAATGAAGATGAAAAACAGTAACTCAAGTGGACACAAAGTTTTCTGTGTGTTTTTCTTAGGACAGGTAATGTAAAGCAGATGAATTAAATCTGTCTGTGTGATGTTTCAAAAACAAGACATGAAGATTTGAGACATTCTAAATGTTCAAAGGTTTGTTACTAAAGTCATTAACCTTGGAGAAGTGTGACAAAAGAAACAATAGCTGCTAGAGGACTGCAGTGGATTTAGGAATTTTTCTGTAACTTAGTGGTGGGACTGGGTGACTGTCCTTGATTGTTGAGTATATATAATATGATCTGGGCTTGCTGATGTGACAGGTTTTTTGTGTTCACTTGCCTTCTCTTATTATGCGTCTATCTGGAAAGATGTTGTTAAAATTTAAGGAACACATTTTTTAGCTGGGATACGCAGTGCGAGCATTCTACCCTTACACATAGTAATCAGTAAATGTCAATAAGGGTACGAGAGACTGAATAAATAAAGACTTCTTATGCTGTGGAATATTACCTCCTAGTACAGAAGCTCCAATTTTCACATTGAATTTTGTTTAAGTGAACACCTGTATGAAAGTGAAATTCTAAAATTTAATTAATTTAGCAGAAAAGTTTTAATTTGAGACTAAAATTTTGTCTCTAACATAAGGATATTTTGCAAATATTAAGAGATTTTTGTTGACTTTAAACCAGAATTTTTTGTATATGTATTAAAATGCTGATGAAACATTATAAACCTCTTCCTAAAATGTTTGACTGCTACGTTTTTACCCTCAGTCATTCGAATAACTTTTTTCCTTATAAATATTGAACAAAATACTTTAAAATTAAAGACTAACAATGAAAATAGTGCTATCTGCTTGCTCAGCTTGAAATGCATTACTGCTTAGCCTACCCATTAGTGTTCTTATGATTTTACAGTGGTTAATTTATTTCATATTTGCAATAAATTTGCAAGAAAAGTTTTCATATCCCCTAAATGAGTAAAAATTACTGAAGGCAAATGCAGAAAGAAAGATGGAAAAAGATTCTGAATGGAGAATGGGTTTACTGAAGCAAAAAATGCAGAACTCTGGCTATGTTTTGTGCCAAACTTTAAATAGTTCCTTATTGGTACTTTTATTTCACATACATAGAATGTCTTATAATTGGTATGGTTGTTAATTAAAGATTATTCCTTATAACCTGTTTTAACTCTACACATGTGAAGGAACAACTAACAAAGGCCACCATAATAATGATTTTGGTTTTTTTCTTTTTTTAATGCTAAACTTGTGTTTCAAGATGATGCATTGCTGGAATTCATCTATTCAGGTTGGACATCTGCAGGCTGTAATCTCTGTTTATGATGGGCATTGTTCTTCAAATTGTTGTAGAGCCCTGAAGACATTATTTTGGCTTCTTTTGAATAGGAGACCAGCTGCAGAATTCTTCTGATATCACACCTCACCATTACGCTGCAACGGAAAATCAAATAAAGATAAAAAGCCTCATTGTGGTAGCTAGAAAACAGACATGCAATAAAAAGTGTACCCAGAAGTACTCATAGTCTGGCCTTTGACAAGTCTGAACAAGCAGATGAGCCACGTGGAAAGAGCTGGACGCAGGGAGAGACAAAGCTGAAGTGAAACAGGAAAGTCATTTTATGCTAAGTGGCTTTCTAGCAATTTTCAACAGAGGTGCTTTATAGAGAGAGAGTATGAGAGTATATAAGAGGAACGGGTGGGTCATCAAATCATTTTCAGTGTGAAAAGCTATGAAAACAAAGCAACTGTTTTACAGAAATTGTGCTCCTAAAAATAAGAGTGGTCTGAAGACTAAAATGAAGGGAATGTGCTTCTGAAATGACAGCTTATAAGTAACAAAACAAGCAGGGAAACAAAACCAAACAGAAAGCAACCAAAAAAAAAACCCTACATGTCTTAATATTTCAGCATATCCAAGGTAGGTTTACTACTAGAAGCGTAGAGAAATGGTCTAAGGAATGTTTTCTATTTGAGACATGACTGTAAAGGAAGCTGAAGGGAATCTCCAGGGCATGTGTCTATGAAAGGTAACCTGAATGTGACCTATAATCGCAGTTTTGTATAGACGTGAGTTACAGGCCCCTCCACTGTGGCCAGTGTGCTGAGGTGGATCTGATTCTGTGTGTTCCTCTAAGAATGCATCCTCTGGAAAAAAGGAACTCCTGAACTGAAATGTTCAGTTTTGTTAGGACACAGTTTAGGACAGTGACCATCTAAGTGAGGAATTTTGCTAGGCAGACAGGGTAGCACTAAAGGACACTGAACATGAAGCCCACCATGTGTTCTTTGTGCTCTTTTCTTCAGTCTTGCTCCTATCAGCAGCTTTCAGAGCTTCCTGGCTGCCATAAACTGTCAAAACAACATTTGACAGCTGTTCTGTGACATTAATTCTAATACCGTAATACTGTTCATGTCTGTGGAGCACATCAAGGACTCATTTTTATTTGTGTTTCATTGTCATCTTACAAAAGATCACATTTGTTTCGAGGTTTGTTTTTTTTTTTTTTTTCCCTTTCAAGGACTCTTTAAACCAGTTGAAATACGCATTATAGCTGTATGATTAGATATGCTTTTTGCAAATGGATGAACAGGGAAATTATGACTTTCATCACATATTGAGAGTCTGATAATGAAGGAAATTATTAAATTACTACTAGTTGTTTAAAATTCCTGTTGCTCAAAGAAAGATTCTTGCTCTCAGAAGCTCAAAAACTCTACAGGTCAGACATATTGTTTTGCTATTTGGTGCTGCTTCTATGATGGAAAAGATAAATCCAACTTAGATAATTAAGAAACTGGACTACCAAAATTCAAAACCAGCTGAGTAATTTCACTCCCACAATGATGTGTTAGAGTTATTAAAATTCATTCCTGACTCTCAGATAAATTTTCTAGAAAAAGTTTGGGAATAAAATAAAAGGTGAAAGTTTCTGTCTTGACTGGCTAAACTCAAAGGCATTACTCCTTAATATTTGTTCCTTTTCTTTTTTCCTAACTTCCCCTGCTCCAGTCTGTAAAACCTTATACAAAGTTCTTCCACATTTGATTATAGCTCCTCATCAACTGGATGGCTTTCACAGTAGTCTAGAGAGGATGGAAGATATTTTGTGAGCTGAAATGGACACTTTTCTAAAATTTAATTTTCTAGGAGTACATATTACTTTTTTGACTGAAAAGTTCACAGAAAAAAGTTATTATTATTTTAGGAATTACTCCACTATTACTAACAAGTCAGAGCTGAAAACCTGTCAGAATACACTCTAGGTTATTTTGTTGTTTGTTTCATACGTATTGTTTTCATACATATGCAAATATTTCATACATATTTGCATATGTATGAAAACAATGTTAAATTTGTTTTGAAAATTAGATTACTGCATTCCTTCTTTATATTCATTTCTATATACATACCGAAACAACAGTTTCTTAACCTTATGTTAATTTTGTTGCACCAGAAATGTAATTTCTACTTCTGCATTATCAAGACTATTTTCCAACTGAATTAAGAAGAAATTTTTTCCATGTAATGGATTAGCTTGTCCTATTTTACTTTTTTTACCAATGTAATTGTTAGACATTTTAGGATGAGGCCATGCCATGTTTCAGGATTTTGATGTCACATCATTTCACCCAAGAGCTGGGTCTTAAAAAAGATTATGTCCTTAATATATTGTAGTCTGCTTTTACTAATACTCATTTTAAAAGACTTTGTTAACCTACTGAGGTGAAAACAACAAGACTTATTGTAATGCCTATTAGACTTTCAGTTGTGTGACTTTGAAGGAGCATACTACTCTTCTGGTAAGAGGTGCATTAAAATGAAGATGATTCCATTGCTTTTCTGCCCTCCAGAAACAAGTGGTTAAATTTTACTGTAATCCAACATACATTAACTTTCTGCTCAACAATCAAATTGCAAACATTTGTGTTTTGCAAGCACAGCTGTATTTTGATACTTTTCCTATAGCTTTTCTATAAAACATTCATCATAAACTCCAACCTATAAAAATTATTACTTTTCTTCATTGTCTTCCAATTTTTTTTAGGTTATTTTATTTTCTTATATTACTTATAAAGTGAAAGTAAAAATTCTTATAAATATGCTTAGAAAAAGTATGTCAAAAATTAATCCCACTTTGTATGCACGTGAAAAAATGCAAGGATTTTCTCTCAGGGATAATGCATACAATTTGCATACATACCTACATTTATGCTAAAATATATCTCATTAGGATATTTTTTTCAGAAAATCAAAGCTTTAAATTCAAATAATGTCCAACTGTGACTGAAAACAACTGCAGAGGACCAACTGTGTAGAAATTTTTGGTCTTTCTAATAGCAGTTGGTCTTTAATATCTCAGTAGGCTACATATGCTAGCAATGGTACATCTGCAAAGCAGTGCTTTCCTTGCTCTTTAATACAATTCACACCTCACTTAGTAGTTGCACCCATATTAGGAGCAATAGTTCATAGTCACAGGGTCCAGAACATCCTGCGCTAAGTCTGCTTTCTGTAGAGGGTAAGACAAGATGCTCTCCAGGGGTCATTTCCTACACAGAAACTTTTGTGATTCTGCACTGTCATTTAGTGAAGTTTAAGGAAGGGAAATGCAGCAATACAGTACATTTCTGTGCTATAAGATATTTTCAAATGGGTAGGAGAGTTTTCATTAAGGACAAAGTCCACGGCTGACAAAGAAGCCCTTTCTTCACCTGCAGCCATTTCTTCAAACTCGAACCTGCACAAATTTTGGCTCAAAAAATGTTTGGGAATTTTTTATTTCTCTCTTTTTTTTTTTCTTTTTTTAACTCCCTTGACTATGTCTCACTATCTAGAATTTGCATGGCCAGGAACTTCTTGTGTGGTGAAGCACATTCACCAATTAAGACTCAATCTACATAGGAAATATGTATTTCTTTAAGATACTCAAAGATGGAGCTTGCCACTTTACTGCATCTATTTTAATAATGTATTTAAATTCTATCAAAGAGGACACAAACTGAACTGAAACTCTTCTTCACCTTTTTTTCCCACCACTAGTCCAATTTCAGGAAATTTTCCAAAATGGTTACAGAAATTAAATTTCACTAATCAGTTATCGTGGATGAAAATTGGCTCCTGAAGCTTTAAAAGACTGCAGTTTACCATTAATTCAAACAGTATGAATCCATTTAATTTGTGTAAAAGCTATGTCATGATCCAGTAAAGAACATGAGGCTAGAGGCAGTAAGAATCAGAAATCCAAATTCAGGCAAAACGAAGATAACAAAGCTTGCAAACTAAAATAAATAAATAAATAATAAGAGAATGGTTTGACATTAGCAATCTCCAGGAGCACTGTGTTCTTAAGCAAGCACAGGGCAGTACTCCAGGCAAATATCTCTCAGTCTCTCTCCCTGCTGTGCCTGACCTGCGCTGAGGAAATGGGAGCTCTTCTGTGTAATCTCCTGTCTCTTACTGGAAGGTGCAACTTAAGTGAACTGGTAGCAATAGGTATGTATGGCAAGTGGTGGTCTGAGAAGAGACAAGCTAGACTGAATTATCCATCAAGTGTTCACAACCAGCACAGGCGTACAGACTGGGGAGTGAGCTGCTGGAGAGCAGGGCTGTGAAAGAAACCTGGGCATCCTGGTCAGTGGCAAGTTGAACATGAGTCAGCAGTGGCCTGGCAGCCAGGGAGGGCCAGGCGTGTCCTGGGCTGCATCAGGGACAGCATCACCAGCTGGGCAAGGGAGGGGATTGTCCTGCTCTGCTCTGAGCTGGGGTGGCCTCACCTTGAGTGCTGGGGGCAGTTTTGGGCACCACAATGTAAGCAAGATATTAAACTGTTAGAGAGTGTCCAAAGGAGAGCAATGGAGATGGTGAAGGGCTTTGAGGGGAAGCTGTATGAGGAGCAACTGAGGTCACTTGGTCTGTTCAGCCTGGGGGAGAGACCTAGGGGAGTCCTCATTGCAGTTACAACTTCCTTGTGAGGGGAAGAGGAGGGGCAAGCACTGATCTCTGTTGCATACAGTGACAGGCGACCCAAGGGAATGGCCTGAAGCTATGTCAGGGGAGGTTTAGGCTGGATATCAGGAAAAGGTTTTCCTCCAGGGGGTGGTTGAGCACTGGAACAGGCTCCCCAGGGAAGTGGTCACAGCACCAGCCTGACAGAGTTCAAGAAGTGTTTGGACAATGCTCTCTGGCATGTGGTGCAATTCTTGGGGTATCCTGTGAACGGCCAGGAATTGGACTTGGTGATCCTTGTGGATCTCTTCCAACTCAGCACATTCTGTGATTCTGTGATTTTTATTTATTCTTTTAATAGTCTTGCTGTTAGATAACTTGTGTTATCACTGTTTCTTCTCATATAGCTGTGCTATCTTTCCAGACTCTGGTCCCAGGACCGCTTCTGGATTTGCACTGAAACTTAAAGTTAATTTACAAGTACTTTTTGGAGCAGGGCTTGGAAGCCAGACTTCTTCCAGCTAGTGCCCTAATCACTAGAAAGTATAAACTTAGACTATTCCTTGAATTATGTTCCTCTGTTCTCTCTTGAAGTGGGAACTTCCAGGAATAACTTGATATAACTGTTTCTGGTTATGGAAGCTCTCTGTCACTAGCTATTTCCTTTATTACATTCTGTAGAACCAAATGGTAATCATTTATAGGTATTTGCATATAGAAAAGGCACTCATTTCAATCCTATTAGGTCATGAAATTCTAGTCATGCAGTTTATTGTCAGGCTGTTGGAGAATTATTTCTTTCAATAAATGTAAGAACATGATATGACTTTGTCTTGTTACAGAAAATTCTATTTCTACTTCTTGTCTCATAGTTTATAAGAAAATTAAAACTAAATTCTGCTTGATACCTACAAAGATTTTGAAATGCCTCTGTCAGGCTGTATTCAATCTCTGGCTGAGGAGAAGATGTAGATTAGTCTCAGCGGAAAGAAAGAAAAAGGCTTCAGAGGCTAGTGGCTTGCATGAATTTGTACAAGGAGTGTTGTGAGCTCTTGAGGATATATGCAGAGTGGCACCCTTCCAGGCCCCTCATTTTAGGAGAAACAACAACATTAGCTTCTGGCAGACTGATCATTGATGCCAGCTAGAGAAAATATTTTGTGTGCTCTATGATAGATGTTACAGAATATGGAGAATATTTCAAGCAGCAGTGATTTACTTGAGTTTTACCAAACTTTAGCCTAGCTGTGTTTGATGAGGCTGTAAGATCTTCTTCCCTGTCTCTCCCATGTTCTCTACTGGTTACACGATTTCTGACATGTATTTTCCAGAATGGCTGTCTGCAGACAGCTGGGAGGAATATCCATTACAGATGTCATGTCCCACAAAATGTCCTCGCATAGCCTCTAATATAATTGTTGTCCACCCTTCTACACAGTGGTGTCATATATAAAAGAAAGAATTTGTAGAGACACTTGGTTGTTTGTTTTAGGGCAGTTCTTTAAATAATTCCTTAGAAAATACATAGGCTAAAAACTGTAGCATTTAAAACCTAATCACATACATTATAATCAACTGACTTATCTGAGATGCAGTCATCACAACATCAGCTCCATTTACTGGAGTTCTAGTGGCATTTTTATGGATTACTCAGTTCAGGTGGCCATATTTTGTGGCCAAAGCTCTTAGACTCATTTGATACAGATACATATATTTCCAATATATCTTTAGAGTACAGATAAATAATAAAACACTTCTGTAAGTACATAACTCTCTAGCTTTGGACCCCATAGGAAATATTTTGGAAAGCAAATTATACAGGTTTGGAATGAACCAGAATACTTTCTCCTCAGAGGTAACAAACTCTCTTTTCAGATTAAATTATATAGCTCACTTACTGCACAGTTTAATCACAGGTAATGTAAGCTTCTATATATAGTTAGATTATTTTATGCCAGTTTTTTTTTTCTTTTCAAGATTTCACAGCAAACTATAAATCAAAATATAAATGCAAGGTATTAATTATTACTTCTGGTTCCTGCAGTGTCAATTAATGTCAAGTCACTCACTACTGAATAAAATCAGATATTCTGAGATAAGTCCCTGGCATTAACAAGAGCTCAGCAACCACATTATTTGCTTCATATACTTCAGAGTTGTTTTGATTAGTGCTTAGGAAGCAATGTGCTATTACTGTAAGCTTAATGTTGATGTCATTTTAAAAAGAAAATGAATGTCTGTCTGTTATCTGATATGAAGATATTTGAAGGGTGTATTTCGTGCCCCTGATATTGATGAAAACAAATGCACTTTTTTATGAAATTAACTTGATGTTAGCACTCTGCTTGTGAGAGAACATAACAATAGAACAAGCGATGCCATACATGCTTTCCATAATTTATTGCAGGTTGAGACATAAAATAAGGAAAGAACAAATTTAAGAACCAGAACATGAGATGGTGAAAACTAGGGACATATATTTAAAAATATCTGTGAACTTGTACAATTAGTTAAGGAACAGCTTGAAAATAGTGAAGAAGAAATGCAAAAGGAAAAGACACAGGAAACGAAGTTGTGCTGTATTAGAATTGTAATTAGTAAACTAAGGCTCCTTTTTTTTAAAAAAAAGACATAATATACGGAATTCGTCCTTCTGTTTAAAACTGTTTTTCTTATCACATTTATTACAGCAAATTAAATTATTAAACTTTCAATCATTGGTAGCAGAAAACCTGATGTGAACCAGCACCTTTAAAGCTAAAAGAGTTTCTTATATGTGTGTAATGCCTTACTGGCATGGGGGTGATGGGAAGAGAGGAAGGATTAATCACTTTATTTAGTTGTGCTGCTTTTAGACCTCATGAGTCTGTTGAAGAAAGTCCTGCTTCCCTCTTGCAAATATATTTCCTTCACTGGGATTGGGTGGTTCCCAAAGGGATTTCTTCCTGCTGAAAGAAACAAGTTGTCCTGGTTCTGGCCAGAACGGTTAATTTTTGCAGTAACGAGGAGACAGGAAGGCCAGGACCTGGAGGTTATTTGAGAGCACGTCATGTCTTTTTCTAGGGATGATGGGAGGTCTCACTTCTGCATCAGCATGGTAGGGTTGTCTCATTACTGTTTCAAATGAATTGCTTTTATCTCAACCTGTGATCTTTATGTTTTGTGCTTCCAATTCTCCTCTAAAGCTGCAGGAGAGGGTGAAGAGGAGAGGGAGAGCAAGCAACCAGAACATGGCTGGAAGATTTTCAGTGGCAGCACTAAATTCAGGAGTACCTGTCCTAAAACACGACACAATTTTAGTATGGGACAGAGATGAGAAGCCCTTTGGATCTCTTGGAAGCACTCTGCCTGCAGTTTTAGCCTTGATGAGATTCTCAGATAAAGGGGCAGCAGTTATTGAGCGCTCTGCAATAGACTTTCTGTTCCCAGCAACACAACTAGTGGCACCTCCTGAAGCATGCCAGATACCGAAATGTACACTTGTGGTCATTAAGTAGTAGTCCTCTCATGCTCCTTGCTGGTGAAGTTGCTTCCAAGGTCAGCTCATCATCAGACCTTTCACCCTATCTTCCTATTACTTGGCATGTGAGACTTCTGACCAGCCTATTAGTTAGAAATCATCAAGGGTGTGACCACTGGGTTTCTGCTCAGTGAAGGCATCAAAAGGAGATCAGGTCTTACCTGTATTTCTTGTCATGAGTGTTTCAGTCATTCACCACCATTTCCCTGATCTGTGCTCTGTGTTTTTATTTTTTAATCCTACAACTTAGAAACTATACTGTCTCTTCACTGACCTAATTAATTGATCTGAAAAACATGTGCTACCTACTTTTGCTTGCAGTTGGAGTGTCCAGATTCTAACTATGAATCTTGATATTGAAGTGAATCTGAATCGGTCTTGGTAATGTCAATCTGCAGTCATTTTGTTTCGTCCTTGGTGAAGCTTAGTGATAATGTTTAAAGCTAGGTGTCTTACACTGTGGGTAATTCCCTTCCTCTGACTTAGCAAAAACATCATGCAATAATTTTAGTATTTATAAGAATAGTGCTTAATATTCATCTACTTGTTAGTCACTGTTTGTAAAGCAGAACATAAAGTCTTATTTTCTTCTCATTTTTCTCTGTATTGCCAAAGCAATTTTGCTTGTCAAATTAAATTCACTCTTTCCCAGAAAGGTCGTAAAAAGATATGGAAGACTATTATTCATCTACACTCTTTACTTGCTCTCTAGTTTGTATTGTAGACAGAATAATTTAATCTACTAACTGGTGGCAGAGTAATTCTAAAGAATATAGTACTATTACTAAATTATCTTATTTATTTGTTTTCATATTTCATTGTATGCAGGTTATATCACCGCTGTTCTTTGATATCTAACAGAAATATCATTATTTTAAGCAATGAAATAATAATGTGAATAATGTAAAGAAAATAAAATGCAAGATACAATACAATATGAAATACTGTTCTTCCTCTGTTGCACAGATATATTTTTTTAAATAGGAATCCATTTTTCTTTAATACTTGTATTTGCTGCAAAGGGAGAAGAAAATAAAAATTAGCACTTACAGAGGGATAAATATAGTATAACTCAAAAATTTTTAAATTCCAAAAGGCTGTTCTCATTATTATCATTACTTTTAACAGAAAAATCACACACAAAAGACAGGCATTAAAAGTTTTCTTAATTTAGTTTTTTTTCAAAACTAGCTTCCTGTATATATTCTAGTTCTAGTAACTTACTGTAGCTAAAGAAATTAGGGAATGAAAAACAAATTTTAAAGCATACATTTTTAACTGCATGGTCTGAATTTCTAGGAATTTTGTAAGGTCCCAGTAGTCATTATTCTATTTACTGCAAGAATTTAGCAATCCAAAAATGGCACAGATGAAAAAAATGAGTTTCACTAGAAAGAAGAGGAATGTCCCTGGTGCATGCTAAATCAATGCCTTAGCAGGATATGGCAGTTTTGTCTTGAACTAATGGAAAGAGAAAGCTAGAGTGTGTTCCAGAGCTCTATGCATGGAGAGATTTTCCCCAAGTGAATATCTCCTT
Source organism: Leptocoma aspasia (assembly GCA_013399835.1). NCBI lineage: Eukaryota > Metazoa > Chordata > Aves > Passeriformes > Nectariniidae > Leptocoma > Leptocoma aspasia. Next base: position 68,498 of record VXAX01002093.1, read on the forward strand.
TCTTTGGTGAAAGATATTCAGGTATCTTCAAGAGCTAGGCCTTTTTCTTTTCCCAAAGCAGAATACAAATGTCAAGAAAGCTTTGTATTACTAGGATTTTCCAAAATAAAGTTTTCACTTTTGTTGAAATGCATGTATTGGAAATATACTTGATTTTTGATGTACATTTTATTTTCTGTTATTTTCTCTCCAGTGTTTTAATCTAAGAATATTTCAACATTTCATTTAATGTTTTACTTTATTTTGGGGTTTTACATTGTTTTATAATCTTAAAATTATTTTATTACATGGACTTTTACAGCTGATTGCCTCTGGAGGTATGGAAACTTTCATAATTTGTTTTATTATTTAAATTTCTGGTTTATAATGTAAGTTCAGTTATGACAGGCTGTTGCATTTTGGTTAAGCAGTACTTTCCCTAGCGATTTAAAGTAAAATAATAGCCTTATGTTATGGCTTTATATATTAGTAGCAGTTACTCACTTTTCTCTAATCATGTGCTGTACATGAGCCAATGGGTAGATACAGGTAATATGTAACAAAATTCTTACATTCCCAAAACATAGACATAAAGGTGGCCTAAATTTGAGGAAGCCAATATTCGATTATCATGTCATTTAGTCTTACTTTGTAGTATATTTCTTGGCTTGCATGTAAAAATAAGGGGTTAAGGTTACCTTTCTTCAAACATTAATGTAATTTCTGTATTATTTTAGGGCATTCCTATTCTCTTAAAGATTTGTTGTAAATGATTCCAAGAGGGGAAATTTGCTAATCCCTAAAGGCGTATATGCATATCCAGGTGTTTCCATGGATTTCAGTTCGTATTTTTCATGAGTGGATTTAATGTCTGTCTAAAGACTTTATCTTTCTGAATTTGAAATTTCCAGTAAAAGAGTACTTGTTTACACATCAGAACATCAGCTTTAATCTATGTATTCTTTAATGAAAAAATTTCCCACTGCAGCTGATATGTTAAGAAAATTATTATGATTGCATATTAATTGTAATAGAGATGACTAGTGTTGCACAGGTCTTTATAAGCTCAAAACCAGTTCGTTCCTATTACCTAATTAATATTTTTCATTAAATTCCAATTATATATGGATTTAACATTCAAGATATAAAAAAAAGTTTATTTTGTAGGATATGGAATTCCAAGTAATTTATAATGAGAACATGGCATAAATGTACATATAACAAGGAAACAAGTGAGAAAGCAAACAGGAAATACCTTCTCCAAAAGAAAACAGAAGATAATTTGTGGATTTATCATGTAGGAGTAAGAAATACACACACATTTGTTTATCTTATATATATATATCTTATATATATTATCTTATCTATACATCTTATGTATAGCAGCCTTGACCTATTTAAGCAAAGCTCACATAAGAGCCAGAAAATCCCCTTCTAAACACTTTTCCTCTGAATAACAATGATTTACCAGATTTGTAGCACGTCTCAGTGCAGTTCAGTTCTGTTTAATCAACACTGCCCAAACTCTCACAAGTGTGTTCACCCATCACTGCTCTGCTAGCAAATCTGATCTGCTCTGTACACCTGGTTCCAAGCGTTTTGCTTTCTCCTGACTGTGCTGATGTGGGTCTGGATATACCCAAAAGCCAGTGCTGGGAGAAGACCACCAGAGGAACTGGTGATTATCTATCTGGCCATCTAGCACTTGTATGATGTGTGTTCAAATTAAATAAAAAATACCAGCGGGTTCAAGCACTGTCTCAAGCACAACTCTCCATGAGTTCCTTGATGCAGGTTTGGCTTGTGAAGGAAATATTCTCCCAGACATTACCTGAGTCTGGTTGAGGGATGACACAGGAATAATAAGTTAGCTATTTTGGAAAGGAAGACAGTTTACCAAGTGGTAACTAGACACATCATGGTTTTGTCGAGGGATCTTTCATTATGCCAAATTTACAAGTTATGCTACTATTTTTTCTCTATTAAACAAACTGTTCCCTAATGAACTGTACCTGACTGTTCTCATTAATCTCCTCTCAGAGGAGGTAGCTCTGACACATGCAAGAATATTAAGGTTGCCTTTTCCTTCCCAGCTGAAGAATTTAAAAAAAACATTTATACATCTGGACATCATAGATGCACACTTCCCTGAATCAGGATAGCTTTGTTATCAGGGTTTGAAATAGCTTGGTAGCTAATCCCTTTTCTGATTGCAAAAGTGACATACATTTGGAATACAAAAGAGTAAAATTGAGGTAAAATTATGAAATAGAATTATTTTCAAATCTCACTTGAAAAGTGTCTAAAGAGATAACAGAGCATTATTTAAATATATAGCCTAGCAGCCTCGGTACAGGGCAGTAAGTTCATGAGTTCTATCATTGGCTCTATAGGTTCTATATAATTTCTATATAATAGAAATTCCTTCTGATGTTACTTAATTCACTCACACTAGCTGATCTATCATGGAAATGCTACAAGACATTGAAATGAGGGTTTATTGTAATAGCATCACAGGTATTTATGGCAAACAATTCACTGCAAGTTTTACATTGCCAAGTGGTTTGAAGCACATATATTACAGCTGTTAAAAATTGCATTAGCTTGTGCCCTTTCTATATTTGCACTTTCTGTTCTCCACATATCTTTTCTATAGCACAAAATAACTAAAACATTTGAGAAAATTAGTGAAAAATGAAGCTGATACATTTAAGCAATCACTTGAAAACACATGCTATTGTATGTCAATGACAGAGACATGAGAGTCTATCAAACATCAGAGGCAAAAACAACTTTTATTTATGGAGAATCCTCATCAGTTAAATTGCATCAGTCATAGACAGACTGGTGCAGGTACCAAAAAGAATTACTTCAGATTATTGATATTTCCAGTTTATTTTCTAATTTTTTAATCATAGTGTCTGATCTGACATTTTTCTCTGTTTTCATCCCAGAAATTTCATGTTCTGTTTTTGGTTTTACAGTTTTAGAGTGATTAAAAAGTCTTTCAGTGGCCTGAAACAGTATACCTGGAGGCTAAAATTTTGAGTCAGTTTTACCCTCAGTCCATCTGTCTCATGGAGTGAGTTAGCTCTGAAAGCAAATGTTGTCTGAAGCACACAGTGAGTTATCAAGGCTGAAGTGACAAACTCTGACATGTGTAGGCAAGGTCAGCTTCAGGTTTGTCTTGTGGAATTAAATTGCATAGACTTGTTTTGGGACTGGGCTTTTATCTCTGCAGCTACTCATCTCTGAGGGATTAGTAATATTAGTCAGCAGCAGAAGGCAGAAGATGTGCACATGAGTTTCCATGCAATGCCTGGATACTGCTTGTGAATGCTTTGGCTGGTAATCAGTCACATTTCCTGCTCCTTCTCCCTAACCTCCAACACTGAACATACATCTCCATGATTCAGCTGTCTGGACACATCATCCTTCATCTGTTTTACTCATTGCTGGCTCTTTTTACTTCATTGCTTTAGAAACAGAGACTTTTGACTCGATTTGTACAGTTGCTGTTACTTGACTTCTCTGTTTTTAAGCCAAAATTAGACAAAATTTAACAAATGTGAATATGTAAAAAGAAGAATGGACAACATCTGCTGGCATATATTGACAATTTGGAGGGGTTAGAAAGAACAAACTCTGAGGTGAGGGAAAATAGCTTTTTTAAAGCTGCTATTGTGCACTATATATTCTTATTTGAAGACAATTTTTGCAAGTTCATTATTGCTTTTTATAAATCAATAAATAAGTCCCCAGACTTTCAATACAAGTCTCTAATGATATGCACATTAATCTGAAGAAGACAAGACCTTGAAAGAATTTAAAATTAATAAGTTTCCTATTTGGTATTTAAGGATGAATATACTTTTTTTTTAACTGATAATAATTTTCTGAAGGTGTATGTAGGAGAATGCATAGTTTAAGTATGACCACAACTTTAGCAGCTACGTGATCAAAGGTGAATAGAATAGAATAGAATAGAATAGAAGAGAGTAGATTAGAATACAGCAGAATAGTTACAGTTGGAGGGAACCTCCAGTGAACATCTAGACCAACTGCCTGACCACTTCAGGGCTGACCAAATGTTAGAGAATGTTAAGTGCATTGTCCAAATTCTTCCTAAACATTTGACTGGCCTGGGGCATAGACTGCCTTTTTAGGAAACCTGTTTCAGTGTTTGAACATGCTCTCGATGAAGAAATGATTCCAAAAGTGCAGTCTAAACATCCCCTGATGTGCTTTGCACCATATCCATGCATCCTGTCACTGGATCCCAGGTAGAAGAGCTCAGCACCTCCCACCCCACTTGCCCTCCTCAGGATGCTGTAAAGAGCAATGATGTCACCCCTCAGCCTCCTTTCCTCTGAACTAGACAAGTCTGAAGTCCTCAGCTGCTCCTCATAGGACATTCCTTCCAACTCTTTCACTATCATGAAATTCACACTCATCCACGCTTCTTCTGGGTGCATGGACCTTCATATTCTTCTTGAATTGTGGGGCCCATGCAGTATTCCAGGTGACGCCACGTCAATACTGAATACAGCAGGGTAATCAATGCGTTTATCCAGCTGGTTATGCTGTGTTTGATGCACCCAAGGATGGGATTTGTTCTCTTGTCTGCCAGGGCACACTACTGGCTCATATTGAGCACCTCTAAATCACCTTCTGTAGGTCTGTTCTCCAGCCACTCCTCTCCCATTTTATATTTCTTCCTGTTGTTTCTCCAGGTGTTGGTCGTTGTCATGTCATGCCATGCCACTGATAGTTGCCCAGTGCTCCAATGTACCAGAACGTGCAGAGCCTCTTATTCCCTAAGAAAATCAACAGCATCTCCCAGTTTAGTATAATCATCAATAGTATTGTTATAATTATAAAATCATTTTAAGTAAAAGAAATAACATTGCATACGATTATTACATAATATTTGTAAAAGTATTTCCTTCTCATCCTTATTCTCCTTCAATAGTATAACATCCTCACATATGCTGATCAGATTATTCTACCACCAAGAATTACTAAAAGAACATTTTATAGAGAATATCAGAACAAGGTGAGTGTTCTGCAATGTTCTCATGTTGTACTTTTCTGGACTCTACTGAGTGGTTCATCTGAGACTGACATGAGTAGCTGAACTGTCTTTATTAACTCTTGGTAGCTCTTCCATGAATTTTTGTAATTGCTCTTGATTTTATATACAATTTTTCATGCACAATGTCTCATTGAAGTGAGTTCCATCATTTAACTCTGTTTTATGTGGAAGAATGTTTTTCAGACTGACATCTAACAATTTCATTTGTTTCCTCCCGTTTTTTGCTTTCTGAGACACTGAAAAAGACAAATGATAAAACCCAAAAAACAACCAACCAAACCAAAAAAACCCAACAAACCTGTTTCAACTTTCTTGGACATTTGTGGTTTGATAAATCTTTATTGTGTTAAAAATTATTTAAGCTTTTCTTAGGATAATGAAAATAGCATTATTTTAATCACTAGTTATCGCTCTTCTTTTGGTCATCATGTTACCTTTCCATCTACTTTTTCCAAGTTTTTGCTTTGTTTTTTGTTGGGTTTTTTTAATAAGGTGATTTGGTTTATTTTAACCAAATATTCCTGTTCCAGGAACATTGTGTATTCTACAGTGCCACAACATTGCTTTCTGATTAGTTCACCATTCCTTACCTAATAAATTGTAATACTCAATTTGCTTGTTTGACTGCTTCTGAACATTAGGATGATTACTCTATTTTCATAGAATAATGTATTATAAGTCTGAAATATCTTTCCTCTGTAGCACAAGCTAGTGCAAAGTCCTTCATTGTGCATACAAAGTTAGAATTGATTTTCCTGTTATTTTTCCCCATGAGTATCGCTAACAATAATAATTTTCAGCCTGTGAATCTAATCACCATAAAACATCATTAAAGCTAATTGAACATTTATATAGATAATCACAAAGCTTACCCTGTTATATTATAAAGTAAATAGGTAAACCCTCATACTTTTGGACAGAGTTGTTTGCAATAAAGAAATTAAGTTTTATAGTGCTTTCCCCCCTTGGCCCCCTTCCAGTTAGTTAGGAGTAAAATCCAAGAATTTCTGAGTCTTCTGTAACAACGCTAGGAAATGTTGAAATTTCTGTCTCTGCAACACTTCAGCATGTTGTCACACATTACTCAGTTTCATTGTGAAACATTCACTTGAATGAGTGGATGCAAAACCAGTCAGAATTTGAAGCCAGCCTCTAAGGAAATGTTCCAGTAAAATCCTACATAATATTCAGAGGGATAAATGTTTACATTTTGTCTGATTGCTGTATTTTTCTGGTTAATTTTATTGGCAGAATATAAGAAGTGTTTTCTGTAACTTAATTATTCAGGCTATGAATCCTTTGCATTTTTCCATAGCATGCCTGGTGTGACACATATCACAGAAAAGATACCAAGCAACAAAGTCTTATGTACATGTTGGTGTAAAAATTCCTGTGTTACAATTATACATTGTGGCAACGTCCACTGACTTTAATGAAAATGAGAACGGTATGGAACAAGATTTTTGCAGCATGTTTTGAAGACAAGATAACCTTTGCCTTAATGTTTTCTCTTCTCTAAACTGCTTCAAAGCACAGTACCCTTGACTGAAAAGCACTTAGTTCATTGCTGTCATGAAATGCAGCAAAAGTTTCTATTATAATGTTAAGCCTGATTATTATGAACCTTTATATGAGAAACTACCTTAAATTAATGGAACAAATTGAAATCTTAATTGCTATCTGTGATCTAGGCATACAGCATATGAAGTACTGGAACAAATTCCCTCATTAATTTATCTAGAGCTTTGAAAGAAATGTCCTTCATGGGAAAATGCAGAAGGAGATACTTATTACCTTCAATGTCACAAGCAGGGTGTTCTAATCTTGGAGAATATGATTTGAGACAGAGATAAGAATGAAATAAAAGCTATTTTCTGGTAGGAAAGCAGAACATAGAATTTTGCTCCTTTTGGTATATTTGTAAGTGTATTGGATGACTTCAAAGGATTTGCAGTTTAAATAAATGGGTTTAAATTGAGGTCAAATTACACTAAACATAATAGGTGGGTCACACATAAGCATACCTGTAAAAAAATATAATGCGATAGAGCATAATAATCAGATATTTTTTTGACAATGGAAACAAATTGTCTTTTTCATTATTTCAGAGATTGTTTTAAATAAAAAATTGAAAATCATAGAAGTAAATAAATAAAAAAAATTCCTTGACCTGCCACTCTATTTCCTATAAACTTCTAATGACAAGGCTGTGACAGATGGCCTTTAGGCCTCTTTGGCCATCCTACTTTATGATCTCTAATTAAGTCCAGATCTCATCTCCCATCTGGAAAACACTTTCTGGCAGCAGGAATTCTGGTTACAGAAGGCAAATAAGAGGCTGTGGTGCAGGTTTAGAGACTCTGAGCAGCTAAAGTCTCCTCAAGCTGCCCTTAATAACATGTATAGCTTTAGCAGTAGTTTTAATATTAGTCATATTCGAGCACCCATATTCCTAAGTAAAATGAATTAAAATACAGCATGTACTCATGCAAAATTGACTATTCCAGTACAACTTAATATTTTTATCTAACAAGTTGGATGATTTTCTAGATTAATTAAATGAAGGAAACCTCATTGATTTGTATGTCGGAAATGTAATCAGTGAAACATCACATAGAGGATGGCAGCTGTTTTAAAACTCAAATAATACATTCCAGGTGTACTTGTGTAGAGCAGGAGCTCAAATGCCTCATTCTCTTCTGGAATCCATAGGGCATCCAAGACATTCGTGTGGAATTGGTTGCAATGGCATTGAACCTGTGGGAGCTCCATGCTTCCTTGGAGTGACACTGAAGATGTGGTGGATACGGCAAAGCCTCAAAATATTGTTAGGCATCTAATAACCAAATCTCATCTTTCTCGTCTGCCGTATAGACTCTACCCTTAAGCTCCACTGCCTGTATTAACTAGGGTTTAATTTTTCTTTTAGGGGAATGTTCATCTGCTTTATGCAAAACCATGAAAGGAAAGAGAAATCAATGGATTTATTTTACAAAAAAAGGCATCCTGAACTAAATTTTACTGGAGATTTGTTGCAATTATCTTTCAATATTAGCCAATGGAAATAGGTTATAAAATAAATTAGGAGCAGATCCTAAGAATTCTACGTGGTCTTTTAGATGACCTTAAGAAGAACTGAAATATTAGGAATAGAGTGGAGTAAAATAGTACAAAATAGCTGGTCATACAATTCAGGAACAGTTAGTATATTTTTGGTATTGGCCCAGAAATCATCATCTGAAGACATCAAAAGACAAAAAGGATTGTCAGCACACAGGGTGATTTTGAATCACTAACAGGGTATGACAATGGAAAAGTAAATATTCTTGAATGCATGAGAGTACATATTTCCAGTAGAAACAAGAAATTGTTCACATCATGCTAGCCACTGAGCAGATGTATTTAGAGTCAAAAAACGATCCTATCTGTTTAAGAAAAACTGTCAGACTTCAAGCCTTCAGTAAACCATTGTTCAGATAGGCAAGAAGATCAGAAGAAAAAAAATCAGTAATTATAGAAAAATGTATATTCTTTATATGTGTATTTAAAAAAGATCAGGGAGTAAGAAAAGACAATAATAAAAAAATATAATGTTTGTGGAAAGAATTGTAGACTGATAGATTGAAACATGTTTCTAGCCAATAGAGGAATAAAGCTTTGGAAATTTCTGATTGGATTAGTGGACACTTCAATCCCAAACCAGATATTTCTTTACACTTTTCTTTTTTGAAGTCTGGGTCCCTACACACTCAATATCCTGTGGTTTTCGCTTCTGCATATGTTTTCCCATTTAAAAGAACGCAAAGAAATACATCTATACAAATACACTGCCTACTACAGGAAATTTTTGGATTTCTATTTCCCTGGTATAATAAGAAAAAAGAAAGCATTCTAAATTGATATTTGTTCATTGTCATGAACATTCTCATAATTCCCATCATTTGTTCTTGTTGGACCGGGTGAGAATATCAAAAGTGCACAATGCTTTTGATCTGAAATGACTGTGTACAAATTTCACAAAGAAATAAAATGTGTTGTTCTTTCTAGTGTCTTTTTCTTTCCTTTGGCTTAACCCAAATATAGGAAGTTAATAATTTAAATAACTCCACTTCCTTTTAATAGAGGAAAGCATCACAAGTCTTTATTCTACCTAGCTATAAGGTCAATAATGTGATCTCTTCAACACTTTCACTCCCCTGAGTCAATTGCCCACAACACCCTACTTAACAAGTCCCTCTAACTCAGGGTGGAAGATAATTTAGTCCCATGGTTCAGTTGAGACTCTGGGAAATTTCTGTGCAGTGGTGGCAAACTAATTCCTCAGGTTCTGCATCAGTGCTCTTCACAATCAGAAATCCTGTAGAAATTTCAGGATTCAGAAATTTTCACAGATGAAGGTAAACTGAGATTGCTAACGGAACATAAACACAGATCATAAACCAAAATTGTTACCTAAGGCACCACTGCCTTTCTCTACTTTTCTGCTCTTTTCTTGTCTTTTTGACTTTTTTGTTTTTTGGAGTCCTCACTGACTCACTCATATTTCCCTTTCCACTTAAATCCTCTACTCACTCATTTTCTTGTCTTGTTTGGTACATATCTTTGTGACAGGTAAGTAAGAAGATGACATGTAAATTCTTAAATGCCCATGGGAAGATCATACAACCTACAGCTGAAATTACACCACATGTATCACTCTGTATGTATCAAAAAGGAAAAAAAATCAGACAAAAATTTTTGCAAAGAAATTTTCATTTGAAGATCTGAGTTTAGTTTTAGTTAGTGAACTCACCCTTGGAGTGTTCTTTTTTTGTGTGGGAAAAAAGGAGCACTCAGGCCACTGGACTCTTTTCAAATGAAATTTATTCCTCTAAATGCAGCTATTTTGTTAGGAAATCTGTATATGCCCAAACTATCTTTCCTACTTAGTAAACTATTCAAACATCAAAGACTTTTCTTATAACTTCTATTAAGACTAAAATTAAGTGGGAACTGAAAAAAAATAAACTTTTAAAATCAGTTATTAAATCAGAAATAGGAAAAAATAATTTGAAAAAAAAGTCAAATGTTACCACATGTTCAAGCATGACACTATCTTACAAAGATGAGAAAAAAAGCATTAGTAAACCTGCTCTTCATTTTATATATGCATTATAAAACTTGCAGGAAATAGGTAGAGCTAGAGGAGATAAAGGAGCTACCTTTTATGTAGCTTTAGTACTCAATATACACAGAAATAGGAGGATTTCAGAATATGCCTGGCTATTTCTCTGTAGCAATCTTCTATTTTTGTTTTCTGAATAAAGTAAGCAGTCTATATATACATTTTTGCCAATCAACCAACAAAAAATAAGATTTTCTCCAGACCGTATTTCCCTATGTCACTGATAGGCACATAACACATGATTTTAAGACTTGTGGCACTGGGGCTAGTTTCTTACTGCATGTTTTTGAAGTGCCAGCCATAAACCTTTGTTAGGGATCCTGTGAGACTTAGGCAGTAATAAAAATAAATTTTAAAATATGTCTTGAATAAATATATCTTCTGTAAAAGCTGAGCCAACTCTACAGGAAAGAGGTTAAATATAAAAGATTTGATTTAAAAGCCATAGCTTACCTATGGTGTAAAATGAAACTACAAAAAGTGTAATATAGGAATAACCAACCTCTCTGATGGCAGTATATGAGACACAAGGCTCAAGCTCTTAGCAGATGAGTAACCTCTTCTCCATCAGTCCCACTGCATTTCCATACAGGCCATTAGAATGTACCTGAGTTATTCCAATTAATCCACTTTCATTCGGCTTCTCTCAGTGGGGGACTTGCTTCCCTTTTCACTGGTCATATCCAACCTTGCTGCCCCAAAGCCATTTTGCCAAACTTACACTTTGCTAAGTCTCTACGATGTAGTAGGCTTAGGCTTCCCTTCAGCATGATCCAGTCAAATATTTCTGAAAAGGTGGAACACAGCTATCTTGTCACTTTCAAATCCTGCTCCTTCAGTACTCTGGGAACTACTATTTTGCTGTGTTTCTTGTGCCTTGTGGAAGGAACGAGATATAGGAAGACACATTAATACTCTCCAGAATTCCTCCTATCTAAGGAAGGCAAAATGTAGTGGTCTATAAACTGCACTGCTTCCCAAATTCCCTCATTAATTAGGCAAGAGTTACAGAGAGAGGACAGACAAAAAGATGCAGGAGGATGAACTTGGAAAGGACAAGAATACAAATGTGTTTGGGAGATGCACTGCCTTTATGAGCCAAATGCTGTAAGTTGCTGCTCTAGACTTGAAATGAAAACTGATGGACTTGCCATATCCTTCTCAAGCCATGGTAACACAAAACGTTTTGGATATTTAGCCAGTGTCCATCCTGAGGGCAAATATTCTAGAATATGTGCTCTCCTCAAAGAAAGAAGTGAACAGATTCAGCAACTTTTCCTGCTAGTAGATGTTAAAACCAACAAAATTAAAGTCTTGAAAGGAAGTAGCAAGGGGAAAGATATTTTAGTAATGAAAACATAATTACAGTGTCCCTGATAAAGCAAGACCACAAGAAACTAATTTACATAATAATTTTCTGAAACACATGAAAATTGCATTTCTTTCTGTGAAACCATCTATTTTGCATTCACATTCCACTTGTGAGATCAAATTTCTAAAATTTAGTTTCTGAGTAGGAATAGAAGCACATATTTGTATCCTGTGATGTAACTATATCTAGGAATATAACCTGCAGAAAACATAGACTTCCTAATATCAAATTTAACTTTATCTGTCCCCTCTGTTTTTCTTTTTTTTTCCCATGCATAACCCTAAAAAATGCCCTCTAAATAGACTTACATTGGTATAAATAGCTAGAGAAAACAGAGTATTGTTCTTGAAAAAAGGCTGGGAATAAAAGCTTGGTAAATTTTGCAGGATGTTGTTGTTGTTGTTGAAATTCTTGTCTCTGTTAACTGGAAAGGATCTTAGAGCTGGGTTTAAGGCATCTCAGCTGTAGCTGATCCTGTATGCTTCTCATACACCATTCAGTGGATTCCCTTAAGCTCTGTGGCCGAAAAAGAATGCTTGCAACATACTTTGCCTAATCCATTTATATATTCCTAAATTACTGAGACTGGGGAGTTTGTTTTTGGCTATTAAAATACTGAACAGCTACACCTGTGGTATTTATTCCTCAAATTTGATAAAGAAGACCTGATCTTACAAGTGATTAATAGTTTTAGTTTTTTTTCTCTCAGAGGAAATTTGGTTCTTGAAAGTCAGAAAATTATTTTCATCTTCTTTTCAGCCTAATTAGTAATTTGAAATAGAAATTATCCAATTATTTTGATTATTTCTGTACAAAACAACCATGAAAGATTCTGTACTTAAATCATTTAACTATATGAAATTAACTTTAAATAATGCAGGTCTTCAGTTGCTACAGATCAGGAACAATTAAGAATGTAAAAGGAATTTCAACATTCATTTTTCTGTAAATAGCAATATTATTAAATAGCAAATTGCAACTCAACATTACATCTACAAGACTAATCAGAAGGCCCAGAAATTGAATTATTAATAAATATCTTTCTCTTATTGGTTATTGAATTAGATTATTATACACATAATTATATCATCATGATGAGCCAAGTGGACAAAATAAAAAGTATTCTCTGACGACTTAACATCAGAATGAATCATTGCTAATACTTTAATCTTCATAAGTCACTGGGAAAGTGTATCAAACCTTACCTGGCTTCAGGAAGATCAGGAACATTAAAATCATGTCCATAGCCAAATGAAATTTCTAGAAGTTGGGAGAATTTAGGATACTTAAGACTTCTTATGGAAACTGTCATATATCTTGTTTGTTTAAGATGTTTCAAATAGGAATATTTTATAAGAAAATATTTGCTATCATTTAGGTAAGATTACAATCTTTTAGTTGTGAGTATTCAAATGGTCTTTAGTAGTAACAGTAAATACCTACTTACTAGTCACTTTACCCATTAGTTATCGTGTCATTTTAAACAAGTTGAGTGACCAACCTGCACCACTTACAGGAAAACCACAAATGTACAAATCATAAATGGGATGGTGCCCTTTTGTAATGATTTCAGTGATGATTTGTTTGCCCTCAGTTTTACTTTACTTGTGCCAAGCTAATTATTCATAATATCAAAAGCTGAAAGGTAAAAAAAGTTCTTTTTTATCGTCTCATAACATGCATATTTATTTCAATTGAACAGGGAACATAGCTTCCTCTGAGTTATTTTATTTACCTAGTCAATGCTCTGAAGAAAAGAGCAGCATAATCCTTTGCTAGATGTACATATGGAAGGTCATGTACTAAGCTGTCCTGGTTTCAGCTAGGGTAGAGTTAATTCCTTCTCAGTGGCTGTTACAGTGCTGTGTTTTGGTGAGCAATTGCACTGTGCATTACTTGTTTTTTTTTTCTTTCATTGTCATTATTATTATTCTCCTTTAGCATTATTATTGTATTCTAATTTATTATTGTATTTTACTTTATTTTCAATTATTAAACTTCTTCTCTCAACATGCAAGTTCTACTTCAATTCTCCTCAGTCCACTTGGGTGGAGGAGAAGAGCAGGGGTTGAGTGAGCTGTTGTGAGGTGCTTCATCTCCAGCTGGGCTTAAAACCACAAAATAAGCTTATAAAATGGGGCCATCAGTTTCAGCATTACACATTTATATGGGTTATTAAATTCTTGTAAAAGGTATTTATGTATTGCTTGTCACTTTCTAACACAAATCATCCTAATCCCCTGTAATCTGAAGGAACACATTTTGATATCTCTTTCTTTTGCCCTTCATAAAACTTTCCCAGAAATACCATAATACCAGTATTAGTAACAATGAATCCAATGTCAAAGTCCACATGGATTTTTTACACAGAGAAACACAGAAAATAATGCTTTTGTCTCAATAAGGCTGTGCAGCCCTTGACAGAATTGCAGCATTTGACACAGATTTGATAAATCTATTTGCTGTGCAAGGGAATATTTTGCAGTGGCAGGGCAAGGAGACAATTTCATACTTGGTGGAGTTCTAGTACACTCAGAAGATTTGCCCTGTGAGTGATTTTAATCCATATTGTGTCTTCATTACAGGTGCTTCTGAAATGCTCTGAAAATATTTAGCACCTCTGCATACTCGCCTTTCTATTGGTATGTATTTCTTACCCATGTGGCCCTTATCTCCTGACTTCCAAGTCAGCACTGAAGTGATAAAAGTATCATGAGGACTGACTTTAGCATGCAAAGCTTTCTTTAGCTAAATCTTTTCTCCTCTGTTATCCTCAGGCATTTAGGCTGGTGACAGAAGCATATCTACACCTGCAGATGGAAAAGATTCAAATGCCTCAACCCAGGAAAAAGATATTTATTCATGGATATTTGTCTGCTGCTTAGACCAGTCTCTTAACTAGAACAGATGACAAAAACAATGAGACAAATATAATTCGAGAAAGGAAACTAAATATAAGAACTGGCATTACATATTACATGTTGATAAGATACATATCAGCAAAAACTGATTAGGTATACAAATGGAAAAGTAATTTAAACTTAAAGGGAACAAGAAAAGGAGAGAAATGGCCCTTACTGGAGCTTTCAGCCCTTCAGGAAGATGACTATTATTGCCATAAATGCCTATAGATATGAATAACACAATTATCCTTCTGTGAAATTATTTTGAAGATTATGTACATCCTTCCTAATTTTTCCCCAATCAACTTGGCATCTGATTTCGAGCTAACTTGTAAATGCAGTGGTAAAATTGTTTCAGAAAGTATAATAGCTTCCAGAGGTGACAGGTAAAGTCACTACTTAGTCATGCAGCTGGATTTTGCACCAAGATTTCTCAGATTTTTCTTTTTAGGGACATGCTGGAATTAAATATATGTCAGAAATACATTTTCTATATCAACCTTAGACTGCAATTTTCAAGAACTAATTTAAAACAGAAAATGACTCATAATAAAGAAGATACACATCATCTGTTGTTCTGTGTCACAGCTGTGCAGGTTACTCAATATCCTAAGAACAGTTAACACTAAGTGAAACACATACTTCAGTAGCTGACAATTTCTATAACATAACTAAGGCTCAGAAAATGAAAGCCAGTATAGGCACACACGTAAAAATAATTTTTTATGGCATTCTACAAAAAATAAAATGTTTTTTCTGGAAAATGCCAGTATAACAGTGAGTGAATATTTCAGTTACTTCATGCAGATATAGTTTTTCCTGAAGAGAAAAAAATAGGTAATCCTGCTGCCACACCGATTTTTTTTTCTTAAAAAAACCCGGTTTCAATAGGTATGTGTGCTAGGAACTGAGCTCAGGATTCTTTGATAAAATCTTTTTATGCATTAAAAAAGTGTTAGCTCTGTCGCAAATGAATTGACCTCTCACAAGTAATTCACAAAATGACAGAAGATAATTGCTATGAAAAAAAGCAAATTATTTTGGTTATGAAAATTTATCCAGACTTTTAAGAGAAAAAAAAACCTGTATGAATAAGAGTTGTCTGCCTATCTCTTCACTTTACTGTTTTCAAAAGAGCATTTTCATACTATAGGTCAAACAGAAATGCATATTATGACATAAAATGGGTGA
Source organism: Leptocoma aspasia (assembly GCA_013399835.1). Taxonomy (NCBI): domain Eukaryota; kingdom Metazoa; phylum Chordata; class Aves; order Passeriformes; family Nectariniidae; genus Leptocoma; species Leptocoma aspasia. The sequence continues at coordinate 84,202 of VXAX01002093.1, forward strand.
ACATCTCTAATTCTGTCTGTAACAAATTGCTAGTAAAATTGATTTGTGGTGTAATTTATGCCATCTACTCTAAAACCTCATCAGCTAATAGTACCTAGGCTTATTTTCATTACTTCAACTTAAATGAAAAATAAAAGGTACTACGGCATGCTACATTCAGCATTAAAAATAGAAATGTTCCTGGAGTTTACATAAGCTTATATATGTAGATATATATGTATATTTGTGTAATGTAATATACATATAATGTATATATGTAGAGATGGCCACAGAAGCTAATGCTGCATAGTGAAATTGAAACAAATTGAAAATTTACATATTAGTATAAACATCCAAATTAATTCCTTCCATTTGAAATCAGCAGAGACAGCTGTAAAAGCATGAATAGCATGAAAAAGAATCCCAAAGGATTTTTACAAGAATTAAAACCATTGGCATTGTTAAAAATCATCCTTCTACAGAGAGGCAGTGGGAGACATAGAGAGGACTATGAAAATTCTTGCATTCTAAGGTGCAGGCTGTAGTAGCACTTTGAGGCTCTGGAGTGGTCCTTCATGAGCGCAGCGTACTGGTGCTCATTCTGAATACTGAAGAGGTATTTTAGTCCAAGTGGGGTGTATGGTGGCACAGATCCCACTGACTTTAGTATAATTTTGTCACTGATCTCTGCAGAGAATTTAGACTTCAAATAATTGTACACATGGCAATATGAGCTATCTATGGTTTTAGGATTATACCATACCTAAAATATCAATATTTTGATATTTTGTAGCTGAATTATGTCTTTTAGATTACCATGATCTAAATTCAGTCTGGTGAGGTTGAGTGCTCTTTATGATGCACTTAGTGACACAGGTCTGTTTTAACACAACAAAACCTCAGAATTAGGACTTCCCACATTTTTGTCTGGACTGATCGTGCCACTGTGTGCCATGTGAGCTGTCTGTGAATGTGTAATACAAATGCAGCATAGAAGAGTATGGGCATGGGAGGGTGGCAGAGGGCTTGAGAGCAGAAGCACAGGATTATATCAGAGGCCCAGGGCTAAAAATCCTATAGCAGTGGTCAATTAGTGGCCACCTCTGGAGTGTAACCTGTACAGGTGGTTTTACAGACGAAAAAACGAAACAAAGAATAAGTACTCAACAAATGGAAAATGTATCACGCAGAGTAGATCTGACAGAAGGTGAAATCAAAGACCAATTTAGGAGGTGCTGTTAGAAAACACATGAAAATATCCCCAAAAACCCCAAGAGTAAGGAGGAAGACACCCCACAGCTCCTCAAAACCCCAGTATAGTCCTCCTGGAAAATGATTCGGACTGATTTGCCCAAATACCTCTTTTTTGTTTTATTAAAGAGAATTAGCTGCAGTAGCAATTTAGTTTATAAATGTTAGCAATTACTAGAATACTAAGAATTATATTTATTAGAATACTACAGTTATTAGAATGTATAGTTGTTAGTTGGAAAATTAGTAATTTCTTGATTATACTGCTAGCAGAGTGGTATAAATATAATTTACTAATATAAATTCTTCATTGTGCTTATATTGTGGATTTCTTCAGCGCACACAGTACACAAAAGGGATGCTATCACAATTTACATGCTTGATGAGAGTCAGTCTCTCCTGTGGACAAAGTTCAGGCTCTAACAGAATCATGTTTATGAGGCTACTTATGACACAAAATAGTGGTATTCACCTTTTACTGGCTTCCTTTCCCATACAGTCACATATTTAAATATCTATATGGTTTCTTTTACATTAAATATAACTGATCCTCAAAATTCTTTATGCTGCTCATCACTGAAACAACCTTTTGAATTCGCAAGCCTTACTGTTACCATTTCACACGTGGCAAGCAGATATTTGGAGTATTACTACATTCTGTTTCACCAAAATGTCAATTCTCTCTCCAAGCAAACAAGTATGATTGGAGTCCCACAGCATGATGTGAAAATACCAGCTGGTAACCCAGCTGTGGTACCTTGTTACTGACTGCACCCATCCGAGTGACTGCTATGCTCATATGGCTGTAATCTTCCCAGGTGTAGATCTAGATGGCTTACTGCAAAATCTATACACACCCTGAAAGTCTTGCACTCAGGGTCTTAAAGGTACTTAATCATATATAAAATTCACATAAATGGCTGAGGAGGGTTTTTAAAATCAACCCTCGTACATTTCCCTGATGAGCTGAAGATCCCAAAAAGAAAAAAAAATCAATAAAGAAGAAATATAAGCCTCTTATCCTCAGTTACTCAGAGCCTTAATCACTGAACTGTCCTTCCTTATTTACATAAAATAATGATCAGTAATGTACGTTTTAACATCAAATTAATCCCTCACACTCAGTTGACATTTATTTCTTTAAAAGGCATCTTCAGTAACAGTTCTGCAACTATTCACTCTTTGGAGCAATGTTACACACTTAAGTCATTGTGCATAGGAAAGAAAATAGACAAAACAAAGGGAATTCACCTTCTACTTTTCCTTTCTTAGCTCTGTTTTCAGTTAAAAATACAAGATGCCTCTTTAAACACACAGGATCAAAAAGAGCCAATTTGCATGCAAGGAACTGTCAAGTTAAAATTCAGATATTCAGATATTATATAGGAAGTCACTTCCATAGTCAGTTTGAATAAATCCTCAGATTTTCATGCTAGGATTTTGTTTCTGCTGTTTTTCTTTTCTTTCTTTTTTTTTTTTTCTTGATAGATGCTATTCTGAAACAAACCTTTGTGTATGGCTTGAACCCACTTCTATCAGAATAAAAGATAGTTTAGCACAGAGAGACTTTTGCAGCAGTGTTAACTTCATTTGAACTTGAAAACAGAGTCTGGTATGGCAGGCAGAGCAGGGTCAAATCCTGCAGCTGTAACAATTTGATCGTTGATTTTGTGACACTGAATATCAGCATGATTCTTCATAACTAGTTTTTGGGATCATACTGTCTACAGATGCAATCCATAGCTGGTAGAATTAGGATATACCACTGAAGTTGCTTTTAATTAATTCATAAAATCAGTTAATTATAATGAGATCTTTATGGCACAAATTAGGAAGGGAGCCAGTGCAAGCTGACTCACAGGAAACAGTTTCAGAGTTGAGTCTGTTTTAGCATAATAATAAAAGGGATTGTCATTCTTTGACAAAAAACATATCTCATACTAATACAAATGGTGATAATAACTGAATGAATATCTAAAACTATGTTTTCAAAGAGAAACTTTTGATCTTAAGGACTCCAGAAAGTTTTTGGCAAGGAGGAGTGGGAAAGGTCATGCCTGTATCTGTACTGTATTTCTTTTTGTGGGTCTAGAAATCAGTATGTGAGATTATGAAAAAAAATCCAATTTTCTCTTCTCAAAGAAATTGGATTAGAAGAGAACCACACAGAATAAATAATTTGAAAAACTGATGTTTATGATCTCAGTGATGTTTCTTCTGTGGAACATTATCGAAATTGTGCAGGATGCAAGCAATATGCTGAACAGAAGATACATTAAAATCCTTTAATTCACTTACATGTGGTTAGCCATGTGCTACTGCTAAGGTAACCTAAAGACAAGCAAAAAAAGTATCATGACATCCATGGGGCTGACATGCTATGAACAGCCTTTCAGGGAAACTAAACAGTCAAGCAAGGTTCTGGTTTGTTGCAACAGTATGAATCTGTCCTCTAAGGCCTCTTGTATCCCTGCATTTTGTTTCATACATGGTCTTGAAAAATTTTCCAGGTGTTATTCTACTGTGACTAGGTTAACCCTGTGGCTGTTTCTGGTCTGAAACAAATAGGTGTCACTTGCAAAATTCAGTTCCCCTCCCATTCTGTCATCTGAACTTTGACAACATAATAAAAGGTTTGATCTAAGAATGCCTGAAGGTGGCAGTTAGTGGTGATCTGAGAAAAATTAAAAAAAAAAAGAAAGGAATTGCAAACACAGAGGAATTTGATTCAGGCAGCTGAACAATCATTAGAAGAATTTCAGCAGTAGAAAATGTAATAGATAAAGTTCTACTCTACATGTTGCTTTTAGCATGACTCAAATTTATCTTTTGTTGGAGTCCAGGGCACAGAGAATGTTTCTCTGCCTGTTTTGGGAAGCCCTGATCCTCAGCAGAACACTGCTTTTGACATTCATCCCTGGAGAAAGTTACCAAGGCTTTGGAATGAGTTGGAGCCCACAGGTGTGTGAACTAGATAGGAGTATGTAGTAGTAGCTTGTCAGAGTGAGAAATTTCGGGGTTTAGGATTTTAATGCAGGAGTGTACAGGAGGCAAGATGGAGGATTTTGGGCATTGTCTCATCTCCTTCTTGTTCTTCTTCCACTCCATTTTCTGTAGTACTGGTGGCATAAAATTATTGGTTAGAGAAAGCTGTAGCATAGGTGTTACGTGAGTAGATGAATAGGAGCTATTGGTAGAAAAGTAGAAACAAAGTATGTTTTAGAAGGTAATTGGATTAATCAGCTTTAAAAGACCTTGAATCTGGGTGCCAGCGCTCCATTTTGTGCCTTGCTTCTTGTATGCTAAGTCTGGTGTGTAGACTGAATTTCAGATAAGAAAAAAATAAACAACAGCCTGAAGACTGAGAAATCTAGTCCTCCTCGTTTTTCATCCCTGGCACAGAACTCACAGGGAAACCCCCTCCAAAGGGCCCAGGAGGAGGGTTCCCACTCTTGTCGGTTCCACCTGAAACCCGACAATCTTCTGCCTCCTTCCACAGCTTTCCTTGAAATGCTTTTCTAAGTTACATACTGGAAAAAGAAAAAAAAAAAACCGTAAGAGAGAATTCAATTTATATTTAGTGTAAAAGTAGTGCAAAACTTTTTTTCATCTGGGTAGTATGGGCAATATAATCTCACATCAATTTCGTAAATGTTCAATGATAGAAAAGTAAAATATAAGTTCACTGGAATTCTGAGAGGTCTGCTGGCATTCTGTTGGTGACAGTTATGGACATGGATGGAAAGTATCCAGAAAAATAAATATTATTTTATGTATTTACAGGCACAAAATTTAGGTACATGTGTAATAAATGCCAATTAAAGATAAGAAGAGAACTGCAAAGAAACAGACAGTAGCCGACACATTCTGCAACTAATATAGCAGTGATGTGATTGACAAAGTTTAGGTAATTGATTCTCAAAAAAGTCGAAAAATGACAGAAAAAAAAGTGTAAATATACAGAAAGATTTAACCTTTTTGATAAAAGAGCAGCTCAGCTTCTTCAGAGCAGAAACAAGCGTCTTCAGTTACTGTTAGCTTATTGAAAATCATGCCTGCAAGCTAATTAATTACTGGCATTTATCAGTAATTAACACTGTCTTCCCCATCTCACTTTAGTGGTAATTGGATTGTTTTTCATCGCTTAAAACATTATATGAGTGATTTGTCTTGAGCTTGGGTTTAAGCATGAGCTGTTAGAGAGGAGAAGATTATTTTCTGGAGGATCATACAAAGACAAATGCATCAAAACTGTATTTACAAAAAATTGATAAATGATTTTACAAATCTCTGAACTCCCTTAAGTGGATGATTAGTTTCCACATAAACTGAGCATTTTCTGAAACAAGTAATGAGCCAGTATCTTTTCCACTTTATAATACCCGAGTAATATGGTCTGGCAAGGGAATTCTGCAGGAGTTCAACACAAAATTTGTGTCTAGGAAAACTGGATCTCAGGCGGATTAAATCAGTTCTCTCCTCTTTTTTTTTTCCTGGTAGAACAGCAGACACCCCCATCCGTGGACTTTTGACAGAGAAACTACCCTTAATAGAAAGACTGGTATAAATGATATGGTTCCTACTATTATGCCCAGTAAATTTCTTCTTCATGAGAAAAATAAAGAACATTAAAATTGTTAGATTTGGGTTCTTCTCCAAGTAATAACTTTTTTCTTTGATTTTATGTTCCATGGTAACTTTGTTTTTGAGAATATCTCTGTTTTCCTGGAAAACCCCAGATGTCATCACACCCTGCAAACAACATAAATGATTAATTTAATACATTTTTTGCTGTCTTTATTAAGAGGTAGAAACCTTCACCTCTTTCACTTTCTTGAATATTTGAGCCCAAAGGAGATGTAACACACATTATCTCTGCAAGTATCTACTCACTCATGTCTTCTGGGCTAATTTCTGGTTTTCTGTACAATAATTAAAACAATAGCTCTTCAAGCTTAATTTATCAATGTAATAAAACTCAGTTTCATCTAATTTCATGTACTTGAGATGTTTTGTTTCTTTGGTTTTTCATGTTTTTATTTTCTCTTTCTGCTTCAAAAATTTTAGTTACAATGGAAATACAGGTACAGAAATGTTATTAAAATACTGTGGACCACAGATGTATAGTTAATATTGTGTCTTCCTGTATGTTCTATGATGTCAATGTTTTGTAAAAGTAAACAAGCTGAATATTGATACACAAGCTGAAGGTTTGCATGAAGCTGTTTATTCAATTGCCTTAGACCTTATGGAGTTATAAAGCAGGAAAGGAATCTCTTTAGATACTAGGTTTTCCAAATAATTTTGGTTCATATTATTTTCTTACAAGATGTATGGTTTAAAAGAAGATTTTGTACTTAGTAAGAACAAAACTATTTTTTTACATTCAATGAACTACCCAAAATCTAAATACCCCCCATCTTGTTTTGTAAATTTCCAGTATTCATTTGAAAAATTCATGTCAAATTCACCATTTACTATAGCTCTACATTGAATTAATCTTATTGGCAGTAAAATGACTTCAAAGAGTAGGTATAAAACTACATAAAACCTTAATATTTGTCTTGTTATTATTTGTTTCTTTGCTTTCTAGCAACTCACAGTGGTTTCTCCACTATATCTCTATATACCAGCAAATTTAAAAATATCTTGATCTATTTATTGTAAAATATTTCTTTTGATGAATCCCTTTCTTGACCCCGTTTTGTTGACAAGTCTTTATCATTCAATAAGTTTTCCATCAATATATCAGATCTATGGTAGATTTCTTGATTAGTGTTTTGCTCAAAGATCAAGACTACAGATCTGCAGCCTAGCTTCTGAGATCATTCCTGAAACAATCAAGAACAATTCACAGTTTCAACAAACTTCTTTTAAGTAAACTTATTTATTAAAATGCTTCTGAGAGATGAAGTCAAATGTAAGTATAGTCAAGCAAGTTGATTTATAAAGTAAATGAATATTCATGGTCAGCATTTTTTACGCTTTCAAATCAACCTCCTGCTGCCAAGAGAAGCCAGCGGAACAAGTGCATCTTGCAATGTGCCCAGAGACTCCCACTTTGCTCTCCTGCTTAATCAAGAGAGAGTGCAATCATTTAGTGAATCCTGAATGCTCAGTATCCGAAGAAAGAGACTTGTATTTACCTGCAAATACCTTTTCCCAACATTTTTTTTCTGTCTCTTGACAGAGACCTCATTTCAGCCATTTTTTCAGAAGACTGCACTGTGAGTTCACAATGAAATTACGTAAGGGAAAAAAGGCTTTATGTTGTTATAATCGTTACCTCTATGGAGGTCAAACGAAGCTTCCCTCCCAAAGGCAGGATTGGCAGGCTGGTAACAGTGGATGAGAAGGCTGAGATGCTCAACCCTTTGTTGTGGCCTTTCAGTACTTGAAGAGGGCCTATAAGAAAGATGGGGAAAACTTTTTAGCAGGTCCTGTTATGAAAATACAAGACGTAGCAGTTTTAGACTGAAGGGGAGTAAATTTAGATTAGAAATGAAGAAGAAGGTTTTTACAGTGACGCTGGTGAAACACTAGAACAGGTTGCCCAGAGAGGTGATGGATGCTCCATTCCTGGAAATATTCAAGGTCAGGTTGGACGGCGCTCTGAGCAACCTGATCTGGTGGAATACGTTCATGCTCATTGCAGGGGGGCTGTGCTAGTCCATTGCTTCTTGTCCTGGAGATCAAGTGCTCCCTCTGCCAGCTGGCTGATGATACTAGCTTGCGTGGAAGAGTGTATTTGCCTGAGGGTAGGACGCATGGGTATCCATTAGATCTCTAGGTTCCATTCCAATAAAAGAATTTTCCCTTCATTTTTATGCAATACCTGCCAGCTCTGGATGTAGAGTGCATCCCAGTCAGCATTAGATATCTATCTTAAACAATTGAATCAAGCCCCAATATTTTCCCCAATCTCACTGTTATATGGAAAACATTTAGTTAACCAAGGGATTGGCTTGGTTTTAGCATTACAAGGGGACATTGTTGGGCTAGTTCATAGGCAGACACTGCACATGTAGATGCCTAAATTGCAGTACCTTAGTCTTGTAGCAAATTCTATTTTTTATGCATTTTAAGCAGGTTTTCTTTATTTTGAGAAATTTAATTTAAAAGTTGATAAAATGTTGAAAATAAAAAATCATAAAGCCTATGCTGTAAAATATTACAATAAATTATTTAAGCAGATATGCAAACATGCAAATCCCCCACTAATTGAATAGAGTATTAATTTCCAGAATAGTGTTTCTGTTTTAAAATATCACTCACTTCACTTGACGCTTTTTTGTTTTGCTTGGTGCTATTTATGAATTGAAGGCTTGTGTTCATCACATTTCTAGAACTGGATCAGTAGGCTGGGAAATTGTGTTGCAATGCAATGGTATTAGGATACTAAAAACTGATTTGGTCTATGACTTCTTAGAGGAAAGTACATTTAAATATGACTTAATGGGACTAAAAAATTATCCTTACTAAAAATACTTGTTTTTTCACTTTTTATAGAAAATATTTGTAAATCATCTGAAATTAAAAACAAACAATTGGAAAGGTGGAGGAAAGGTGTGCTTTAAAAGCTTTGGAATTTGTTCTGGAGAAAAGAATCAGATCTTCAGCTACTCAAAGACTGAGTATCAATCATAGTTTATAATTTATTTGGCAAAGCCATGTATTAATAATAAATCTATAAAGTTAAAATGAACTGATAAATTCACAAATTTATTCTCCTTAAATGAAATGTGTTTCAATATTTATGCATATTCAGATCACATGAAGTTAATTTTATTTTATTATTAAGAACAAGATGGGTTATTTATGTGGTGTTTCATAAGATGCCAGTTTAATTTATGCTTTTGGGTTTGTTTTCTTTCCTTTGGCTCCGTGGCATTTGCCTCTGTATGAAATTGGATTCACTTTTAGAAAAAGATATATTTTTTTTCAATCAACAATTTTTCCATCTTTGGGACAAGATCCTGAAATGATGTAATTTAGTTGTACCCATGAAGTCAACCATATCACAGAAATAGAGCAGAACAGAGATTCATAGCAGCAGGGTCTCTGTCTCCCTCTTACACAGACAAACCAAAGTGCATTAAAATTAGCTTTCATGGAGATTTAAAGCTGTTAAAGACCTAAAATAGGTACTTATCCCACCTTTCTGCTTCAAAGAAATAATACCTACATCTTTGTTGGTTAATTCCTAAAGACTTCCACTACAGTACATCCAAACCTTCCCAGACACACTAAAAACAAGAGTTTTCTTATCTTGTCATAATTTTTTGCCAGTGACAATGAAGACTCAAGACTATTTATGATTTATTGTGCCCTTACCTCTACTTCTGCAGAATTTCTAGCTAGTGGGTTGTTTGCTGTTGATAGCAGTTATTTCTGCCTAAACTTAGTGTATTTCATGAAACCTATAGAGTCATGTAAAATTTCACCCTCTTATTCATCCTTTCAGTACCTAAGAATCCCTTTGAATGCTATTTCTAGTCTCTAATATACTTGAAGTTTATCCTACTTTGACATCAACATGAAAACTAATAGTTATATTCATGACTTAAGGTCATTAAGTCGAATATGGAAGAACAGCTGTCCTGGGATAGCAGCATAAGAATTTAATTTGATGGATTCTTCCACTTGGACAGTGAACCATTAATATTCTCTGACTGCATATTTCCAATTAGTTTTGCAATCCACTTATCATAAATGCATTTAAACAATTTTCTTTTGCATGCATATAATGTTGACACTAAAAAATTGTAAAAACATTACTGAAGCCAAATATAAAATTCTAATATATTGCTTCCTTTTTGTCAGTAAGGCCTGTTACATTATACTGGGAAGAATTAAACTGGTTTGACATGATTTGCTCTTGAATAATCCATGTTGGCTGTTGCTTGCTGAAGGTCTAAAGTGCGTGGGCTAAGAGGCTGTGACTTCTGAAATCAGAAGAGAGCTTGTCAAAAGATGATGCTGCCCAATACACCTTCCTATTTCTGCAGTAAGGCTTAGAAAATGTTATCGGTTCCAGGGATTTTGTGGCAAAAAAATTCTCCTGGTGTTATTCTTTGACAAGCTGATTTCCTCCATTGAACTGATTTATATGAACACAGAATGGTTTTAAATTACTTGGAAAGGTGAAAGATGCCCTTTTTAGTCTCGGTAGACATTTGAAATTAGGAGAGTATTGCTTGACTAACGTGGCAGGGACTGGCATTCAATCAACACTATTTTCTTATGTTACTAATATATGAGAATTATAATGGCCTTGGTAAGGAAAAAAGGAAATAATCGAACCCCATTGCTTGCAAAAATAATTCAGTTATCTAAAAGTATGTTTATTCTTTTCCTTTCTTAGCTCACAAGTTTAATAGTGTCAGATATTTTCATGGTTTCCACATGTCAGTGAGGGAATTAATAGCTAAGTGACTATTCTAAACAGAAAAATGCACTGATTTATTCATTTTTGGCTTCTCAAAAATATTCTCTATGCACTGTATATCAACTGGGAAGAAGCTATTAGATCTAAAGCAGAGAAACCTGTGAGATGAAATTAAAGGACAGATATACAATACATACACACAAAAATTTAGATAAGTTCAGTCAAGCTCAATGACAAAAGTAAGATTCTTTATGCACTTTTCTCTGCGTGAGGACAGAGAATAAAAGTCAAAAGCCTTGGCAGGGGTTTACAGATAGGTAATATCCATATGTAAGAGCCTGAGGACATCAAATTTAGTTGCTATCACTCCTTTTTTAAGCTGAGAATTAAAATAGAGGGTTTGACACTGCTGTCAGCTGTAGCAGAGTGGCTGGCTACTAAGAGTAATGCATTTGGGATATGGGATCCAAGGTAAATTCTTGTTCTGCCCAATCCAAACTGCATCTTCTGAGGAAATGCTACAAATATGTTTTGTTATAGATATAGGAGGTAATTCAGGCTGGATAGTTAATCTGTTATGTTTAATAAAATGATTGTAAAGATATTGTATGGTTCTGGGGAAATGAAATGTAAAACTCAAGAGACTAACCCGATCTGGCTCAGAGGAATTCAACTCCTGCCACAGCTGGCAGGCTACAGAAAATGCCTTATTAACAGAATAAAAGGAAGGGACTTTGGGCGGGGATGGGCCGTTTTCTCCTGATATCCAGATATGCCCTGGCACGGATTCAAGATGGATACCTTCGGACAAGATATCTCCGAACACCTGGGAGACATTAACGCCCATCACCGGCCTCCGAACAAGATAAGCCAACCATCAAATTCCTACATCCCAATCACGAGGTCCGGAAAACTGATTCACAATACTCATCGCGATCCGGGAAAGCCGTCCTCGACATTCATCACTTCCCCGAAGCCCTTTGTCCAGTTTTAGATGAGAAAAAGAAAGGACACTTACATATGAAGTACTGAAAGGGGATGAATAGACTGTTGCCGGTGGCCAAATAAACCGTATATAGCCGACTCAGCCAAGGACCACTTCGGCGAACAGGAGGAGACTCTATACGAGAGGGGTATTGAGTCTGTGTTCACCCGCGCCGACACCCGGGCTCGGTGCTATTCCATTTTTCGATCGTGGCTATCGCGGCCGAATCTCGGTTACGAAATAAAATTTATCTTTTTTTCTATTAATTTGGCTTTATCAATTATTGATTTGGCTGGATCACGTTCTCATTTAGAACAGTTTGAAGGGAGAAAATTTGAATAAATAATTTCAAACTTTATTTAGAACCTAGAAAGTAGAGAAAAATTGTTGGTGCTCAGTGGATTGGCAGTCTACCGCATTACTGAATTTTTCCTCCACGGGGTGAATCCCCACAATGCCTCTTGCACGTAATTACATCTATGTTCGTCACCAGTGTACAAACAACCAAACCCCAAACAAAACAACAAAAAAACAAAACCTCTTTCAGTGCTTCTCTGTGATGCTGTGCCACTTGACATCTCCAGTGAGAGATTAATGTCAGCAAGTGCATTCTAAAAAGCACAGACTAAGTCTTTGGGGTGTTGGGGTGCAGCCACACTCTCTGATAGAGAGGAGTACCTCCATGGGAAATATTTTCCCCATGAACACTGTGGAAGTTTAGGGCATAGCATAAGCTTCTGAAAATCAATTTAAGTGCCAGAAACTACATTTTAGGTAATACTACACTTATATATTAAATCTGAAAGATTATGACATTGGATTGTAAAGGTCATATTGTGGTTATAACCTTGAATTTTATTGCCAAACAAAATTAATGGAATTAGCTCCATAAATGAAATTATCGCACACATGAATGGGCACAAAAATATTAAGTAGATAGAAGACTGTTATCACTGGCCTTCCTTTTCTATTCTGTGTGTTTATTCCATGACCAACATGGAAGACTCAGAAGTGAACCTTGCTCTGCAAATGTAGGCAATAACTACAAGTGCTCAATGTACACTCTCTCCCTTCTTAGGTCTTTGATGGTCTGCAAATAACTCTGTCTATAGCTCTTTCAGCTTTTATAATTTATGTGACTCCTAAATTAAATAATAGAAAAAAGGTAAGAATTGTGAGTGGAGAGATGGTTGCAAGTCTCCAGAATGTACCCCTATATTCCACACAAATTTTAAGCAATATAAGTGTGTAGAGAGGAAGAGAGAGATTCACTTCTGGGGGCTGGTGCTTTTTCCTGCTGCATTACTGTTTGCTTTTTGGCTGTGTAGCCTAGTCAGCTTAAATTGGGGTTATATCTGCCTCCTCCTTACACAGAGGAGTATCGTATTACAGTCTCAGAGTACAGCACAAAACCTCACTTTTTGGGTCACTTTTTGTGTTTTCAGCACAGTAACCAATGAACTGGACACGAATTACAAATATTGCAACCCTATCAAAATTTGTTGATAATCTTTCCTACGAAATTTTGCTTGCCTGTTTGATAAAGTTAATCTCAGCTACTCAAAGATTCATGGAAAATAAACATGGAAAGATAAAGAATGTGGCTGAGCTGAAATTGGGTCTAGAATCTCAAGAAGCAGCTCCATTTCTGTTCTCTTTGCTATTCAGCTGGTTGTAGAAAGAAAGCTAATGTTCATATAACTTTTAGCTGCCAGCATTTCTGCTAAAACAGTAGCTTTTAGAAACCCCAGGGAGTGTTACAGACGGGGAGAAAACACACAAGAGTTTTAAATTGCCTTTTGCCTACCATACATCAACCTCTCCTATTTTTATCTTTCCTCTGTAAAGTAACTAAGAAACAAGGACTCCAAACTGTATGTAGAAAGCAGGTTTTAGAAAGTACAAAATTCATCCACAGCAGGCCAAACCTCTGATACTTTGGCTACTACCCATATTTCAATTTATTTTGATTTGCTGATTTCCTTACGCAGTTCTCAATGAGGAAAACATGGTGTGGCATTATTTTTCACTGAATCCTGCTACCTCTATTAAGGATCAGTTTATTGAGTCATCATTTGTACAGTGCAAAGAAACTCTGCATGAGACATATTCTCAACTTGAAAAGTAAGAAGCAATTATTTACCAGTTAAGTATGCACAGAACATAGCTAAGATTTGATAATTTAGTGAGCTATTAGGCTAAGCATTAGTTTCCTCACCAGTACTCTTAAGGCACAGTAAGAGTTTCTGTTGGCTTCACAGTCGTCAGTCAGAAGGCTCAAAGCAGCCTTTATCACTCCTTGAAAAGGTTCTCAGTGAGGGTCCTCTGAGTCACCAGGTGTCACCACCTGCTCTGTCATCATTGGTGACACTGATAATCTCAATTTAAAGCCCCGGTGACTCTGAACTACTCAACTAGCGGTACAAGTTATTTTTTTAGTATTTTATATTTTTTCATGTCAGTGCTTTTCTCCTTGGATACTTGAATCTCTAATTATCTTGTCTCAAAAGAGCTACCTCTGGATGTAATTTTATCTCTCTCATTTTTCTGTCCTCTCTTCTCACATATCTCTAAATTAAGAACTTTTTCAGAAGTCAAGAGCCAGGTTATGCTGCTGGGCCAGATCATAGCTGGGTCTTAAACTCTTGGCTGCTGAGCACAATGGAAAAGAGGTTTACAACAGTATTTATGAAGAAAGAGGTTTATAAGCTTATATGTAATTTTTTTCTAAGTGAGAAAAATCAACAGGCAAGTAAAAGGCAATCAAGATATAAGCAGTTTAATTATGCATTTTGTAAAGTGAAAGCAAATCTTTCTTCTGCTAAAATTTGTGAATCTAGAAGAACCTATTGAAACAAAGATGCTTGAAATTTGAGCGTTTTCAATTTTTAGAGTTTCCAGCTTCAAAGTAATAAATTCCGACAAATACCTTTCATATGTCACAAGGAATAACATATTTTCAGCTAATGCGAACAAATATCTGATACATTATTATGTGAAATCATTATGAGCAAGGAAGCTGTTGACTGTGTGCAGGACAATATTTGAGTTTACTACAATTTTGCTATTAAATAACATAAAGCATTCAAAAATTGTCAAAGACTTTTCTTTAGCTGCTGCTTGTTTCAAGGGTCACCAATGAAAAATCAAATAGGAAGTAATTTCACCAATTTAATTTACTTTTTTTTTTTTTGTTAATTGCTTTCCAATTCAGGGTATCTATTTGTAACTATGACAAAACAAGACTGCATTTCTCTTCATACAAAATGAACTCTTGAACATTAAGTAAAACCTTATTTTCTTCAAGTCAAATTTCCTTACTTTGGTAATAGTGCATATAGATTGGTGAGAAATGTTCATCTTCCATACAAGCAATAAGAATAAAAATAAAAATAATTCTCAAAAAAAATTCTCAAAACCATTTTGTAAGCTAACCATCAGCAATCATCACATATGAAGATCCTAGCCCTAAATTGATAATATGTCTATTCAGAAAATGCCCAGTGAGATGATCAGCACCCTTTTCCTAGTACACATCCTGGGTGATAGANATATTTGAGTTTATTTTAAGTTTTCTTATTAATAAAAAAAGTTTGCATTTGTACAGTAATAAAAGAAGGAAAAAGAACTTCAAAATTTTTTTTCAGAGAAAATAATATCAGATAGACACAAGAAAAAAGAAAAGCTGTCACTTTATCTTAGCAGAACAATTACAGCAAGTTCAAATTGTTCAGATTTAACAAAATCAGAAACATTTCTATACATATTTATAAATACGTAATATTTATGTATAATATATATAATACATATTATTTATACTACAATTTTGCTATTAAATAACATAAAGCATTCAAAAATTGTCAAAGACTTTTCTTTAGCTGCTGCTTGTTTCAAGGGTCACCAATGAAAAATCAAATAGGAAGTAATTTCACCAATTTAATTTACTTTTTTTTTTTTTGTTAATTGCTTTCCAATTCAGGGTATCTATTTGTAACTATGACAAAACAAGACTGCATTTCTCTTCATACAAAATGAACTCTTGAACATTAAGTAAAACCTTATTTTCTTCAAGTCAAATTTCCTTACTTTGGTAATAGTGCATATAGATTGGTGAGAAATGTTCATCTTCCATACAAGCAATAAGAATAAAAATAAAAATAATTCTCAAAAAAAATTCTCAAAACCATTTTGTAAGCTAACCATCAGCAATCATCACATATGAAGATCCTAGCCCTAAATTGATAATATGTCTATTCAGAAAATGCCCAGTGAGATGATCAGCACCCTTTTCCTAGTACACATCCTGGGTGATAGATAACTCAATATATGGCTCATTTGTTTGGCTCACTGATTTTATTATTCTCACTTTTGCAAATGTTGCATGTTGCATCGAATTACTGTTAATCATCTTCCAGGTACCAGCAAACACCCTCCCAGTTGATGTTGCAGACCTCATCTCAGCTGCCTCCTTTGGAAAGAAGAATGCCGTAACTCTGAACGATGGGTGTAATGAAATATCATAACTCTTTTCTAGGAAGAATAATGTACAGTCCCACCTGCGCTAGTAAAGCCACACTGAGCAAGATTTGTTATATTAAAAGCATGCAGCTGCTTCAGATTGCCCTGAAGCTCAGTGCTTCGACTATTATTCTTTATAATTTTTGTAGTCTATATTTACTGAGAGCAGTTAGAGCTATTAAACTGTAGATATAGATATAAATATCTGTACTTTTACTCAGAATTTTCTTGTTCCTTGTGGTGAAGTGTCTCTCAGCCACACCTGGAGCATTGATAGCATACAGCTAATACAATCCTTTTTCCAACGGGGAACACAAGTGAACTCTTATTTTACCTTTTCTTCAGAGCTGAAAGGACTGAAAACTCTGAACTAATTAGCTGCATAACTATCAGCTGCATTGTTTGGAGTAGCTCTAATGAATTTTCACACACTTTATTTAGCGACCTGCATAATGCTTAAGCTTTTTTAAAATGAGAGATAAAACCAAGGGATATCCATCCTGGCTGTCTGTTTCTGAGTTTAGATGTAAATAAGCAATGATTCACAAGCTATTCCTATCCCCACACTGGATAAATAAAGGCATATTTTCTGTGGCAGGGAGAACAGAAAAAGGCAGCTGGAGCCTGAGAAGATTCAGATGGGGGAGGTAGGGAAGTCTATGTATCAAAATCTTCTGTTATAATACAGAGTAAAAAAAAGTTTATAAGAAAGGTGAATTTAATTATGTTAATATTGATACTGTTAGATCTTACTCTTTAAGCATATATCAATAGGGCTTTACATTTGAAATAAGAAAATCCCATATTTAGAGGCTCTATGTTTAACTTATTCAGATCTTCAGGCATTCAACCACCAATATTTCTCTGCTACGCTTGTTATGAAGACATTAATTTCCTTCCCCTTCTTTATTAGGACTTATTGTTTACTAAATATGAGAAAAAACACACACAAATGTGATAGCTTCCTTGTGCTCCTGCCCTTCCCATAGGTGTTTTAAGGTGATATACTCTATACCTACACAGCCTATACCTACACAGCCAAAACACTCAGGCAATTTTATAACCCCCCCACTCATTAAAAAGTTAAACCCAGACTTCAAAGGCATGTGGGCAGGAATAACAAATCACAGGAGAAATCACAGAAAGTAATTTCAAGATCTTATTATAGAACACGCATTTTTCTCTCTCACATATAGCATCCCTCTTGTCAGACACACTGGTGCAGATTACTTTACACCTTAGCCTGGCTGGCACCTTTCCCACCTTCTGCATCCTTTATTTAATTATTGCACTGTAGTCAACTTTTTTGCTACCATGCTAAGATGTAGTCATACTGCCCGGTCTTTTATTTCTCAGTACATCCAGGCCTATTAGAGCTCGTTACCTAGAAGATACTGCTCCATCTGTCATGCCTATTAATATGCAGGTTTCTACTATTTGGTTCCTGGTTTTGGAGGGTGTTTTTGTTGTTCCTGGTTTTTTGAATAAATTTTTTAACTTCTTCTTGTTTCATTAAAGAGGAAAAAAAACACCACAAATCAATGCTAGCACACATAACACAAAGAAAAATCTCTGTCATTACCAGTAGGAAAAATATTACATGATCACTGCATTATCAGAAAACAAACTAACCTTAAATTTCTTTCCATCACTGTGGTAAACACTAACATGTCAATAACACAGTGACAGTAAGGATTCTCAAAAACATTTTCATGATATAGTTTATTTGTTGCTGTCTGCTTTGTCTGCTAATCAGAAGTATAATGTAATTCACTTCAGAAAGAACTGTTAACTACTGCTGAAAATGATCTAGTGTGTTTAAAAAAACCCAGAAATATAGAAAGCAATATTTTATAGACTTTTAGGTACATCAGTTGAAAGTTATGCCTAAATATACAAATTTTAATAAACATAACACCTTCCATAAGGGGAGACATTCCCACAGTATGTCCTTTGCCTATATTACCTTTCAATGTCAACTCCAAACTTTTTATTCCTTTTTAAATTTGCTTCCTCCTTCATAAAATCTGACCTTCTGTGGGTGAGTTTTTCTTACCCTTCCTCTGTTTCTTTGCCTATGTCTTCCTAATGCATGTGGTGTTCTGCCTTCAGATAGTCACCTCTCCCTAAAATAACTCAGTAGTTACTTTTCCTTTATAATTTTTCTAGTCTCGTAAGTCTGAGTATAGCAGTTCAGATAAACACAGATAAGAAGGAAGATGAAACATTGTGCAAAATATAAATACAAATACTTATTGTCTGGAAAGGAATATTAAACAGTTTCAGCTTCTTTTACTATTTACTTTGCAACAGAAATCATCAAAGCCCATCAAGGGCATTACATGGGCAGAAGGTTTGATGCTTTGAGAACTTATTTATCACAATATGTGCATTCACCTCTGTTACATTTTTGAAGAGATTACAGATACTATTAATTTTCTTTAGGAAGCACTGGCTTGATTTGATTAATTAGAATCAACTGTACTATGCTATACATAACCTTTGCTTTTATTAAGTGGTGAACATTTGCTAGGATTGCATTTCTTTAACCTGTTTGCATATTGTGCAGTGACTGTTTTCATGAGTTACAGCTGTTCTGAGCTCCTCCTCATTTTTGCCAGCCTTCTCAAGACTAGAATTATTTGTCCATTTTCCACAGATTTTTTTTTTTTTGATATATCCAACCATAAGGTGTCAGTTGTTTAAATCATGGTGCTAATAATGCCAAGGTCATGGGTTTGATCCCTGGAAAGGCCGTTCACTTTAAGAGTTGGACTTGATGATTCTTGTGGGTCCCTTCCAATTCAGAATATTCTATGATCCTATGATTCTGAAATCAATACAAAACAAAGTCACAAATTATGTTTTTCATAAGAATATTTCTATGCAGCGTTCATGGACTTCAGAAGAAAATAATGTCTTGTAATTAAGATGGCTATAATAGCGAAAAGCACCTCAGAAAATACAGGTCAGTGGTCAAATTACTTTTTCAAAATAAACCTATGGGGTCATCAATGGGCACATTCCCAGTAGTCCAAAATCTGTTAAAATCAGACCACTATCTGTCTTACTAAACCCAAGATACAATTTCCCAAATTCTAGAATTCAGCCCTCTGTACTGGTTTTCCCAGGAAAGCAGATAAGTATGCCATCACACCCTCTCTGCCCCAGGCTGACCAATCCTCAGCCAATCTCTGAGTAACAGCCACCTTGGAAGACAAACAACAGCCCTCCTCCCCCATATACCCACACTTTCTTCATCTACCCTTAATTTTAATTTCTGAGCATGACATTGTAGGGTATGGAATATCCCTTTTACCAATTTGGGTCAGCTGTCCCAGCTTCTTGCTTACCCTCAGAGTATTTGCTCAGGGGACAGAGAGGGGAAAAAAGAAAGACTTGATGCTGTGCAAGCATTGTTCAACAATGTGCTGCCAATGGCTTTAGGCACAAATCCAAAGCATAGCACTATATGGGCTGCTATGAAATAAATTCACTCTGTCCCAGTCAGATAGAGTGTACCTCCGGTTCTCAAACTCATCTTTAAATTTTGCAGTGTCAAATGATGTTTACCTAATATACATCTTACCACTTACTATACTGGAAATTCACACTATCTGTTATTCTGTATTTATTTTTGTTCATTTCTGACATAAATTTCAATACCCAAATTAGAACTGAGTTGTACTGTGTTTGTGAGAATTCTTGCTGTGACCAGGTGAAGAGTTCTGTAAGCAGGAGTTCATAGAAAATTAAACAAAATTTGAGATTCTAGTTTTGCTTCTTCATAAAAATGAGGCTAAAGAAAAAAGCAATAGCTTCCTAGTATTATGAAAAATATTCAAACATTTGAACATTTTGGACTTCAATTCATTTGAATGACATATTGAGAAAGTCAGTACTGAACTCACTTAAGGACATCTAACATCTATTTTTATGGTGGGAGGCAAAATCTGTCAAACAAAAGCTAAAAGGGCTTCATTTTGCCCTCCTGTTCTCTGTGGGCTCTACAGAAAGATCAATGGGATTATGCAGTGGCTACACTCTAAACTATAACAAATCTACTCATCCTAGCTTTGAAATTATTGGGAGTCACATTGGCTCAAATCAATTTTGCTCTCCAGCTGCTTTTGGTGCAGTTTTTGGTGATTCTCCCCTTGTCTCTGCTTGTTGTCACTAAGACAGAAGGTCTTCATGCCATCTGCATCATTAATTCATTGCCATACAGTAAAATCTCTTAATTCTGCTCTAGACGTCGTGAGTGCCACCAGTTCCCATCATCTCAAAAGGCAACTTAATGAATTGGTATTAGTGCTTATTGTAATCCTGGTGAGAAGGGCACTCAGACTTTGTAAGGTATTGTTTAAAACACCGTATATTGGAGCTATGAGGAGAAATAAAAAGAGGATAGTTTAGATAATCTTATGCTTCTTCAAGTGTCAGGGAACCCCAGGTTCTGCAGTGTCAGATGGACCTCATAGTGATGCAGATCATGCTGTGCAGAGACCACCCACGGAGAGGTTTGCAGATACATTGGTTTTCGCTGCTCTTACAAGATTTTCTTAACAGAAAACAATTCTGTCCATCAACTCTAGTGCTGACCAAAAGGATGTTCTCATGTGACCAGCTTCTGCTTCACTTTAAGGTAAAGGCAAGAGTTTGTACATGGCGTAATTGCCAATGCCCATAGGGCATTGCCTCAGAGCCCTCCATAGTACTCACTGTTTGAGGACATCAGGTATTGGCCTCACAGAGGCTCAGGAGAGACCTTACCACTCTCTGCACCTGCCTGAAAGGAGGCTGTAGCCAGGTGGGAATTGTTCTCCTCCCAGGCAACCAGCGATAGGTCAAGAGGACATAGCCTTAAGCTGAGCCAGGGCAGGTTGAGGCTGGACATTAGGAAGAATATCTTCACAGAAAGAGTGATTAGACATTGGAATGGGCTGCCCAGGGAGGTGGCAAAGTCACAGTCCCTGGAGGGGTTTAAGGAAATACCAAATGTGGCACTTGGTACCATGGTCTAGTTGACAGCGTGGTGTTTGGTCATAGGTTGGACTTGATGATTTCAAAGGTCTTTTCCAGCCTGGATGATTATGTCATTCTGTAATTGATCTTCCCCCTTGTATCTGTTGCCAGGCTCTTTTCAGCCACTGGCTTTCCACTGTGCAAAAATTTAGAAAATGAAACAAGGAAGTGTTTGAGCTGTGGTTGCTTCTGTTTGCCCATCTTGCCTTTATCTGCGTGAACACTTGACCCACACTCACATGCACACATGCACAGGAGAAAACTTCCTGCTGATGAAAGGAAGGACACAAAATGCTTCAGTTTGTGACCTTCAATGTCCATTTGGAAGACTTCAACTTGGCCTTGGAATTTATACAGTCATAGGAATGAAGTAGATATTAACTTGAACTGAAAAATTCATGAAATTTTCTGGTCTTTTCACCATTTCATGAAGTCAGCAAATTTCTAATGCTTTATGATGTTTTTAAACACGACTTCAGGATTTTGCCTGGAGGCTTTCATTGCAAAAACTGCTAATCTGATTGGGAGGCGACCGAGATGCAACCCTGCTTTTACCTATTTTACCCTGCTTTTTCTATTTGTATAGAAGGAGGCAGTAAACTTGTACTTTTTAGATGCCTTATTTGCTTTAGACACTTTTTAAACAAATTATCAAAGTTCCTGGAATATCTTCTGATAGATACTGAAATCATTGAGATTGTAGTTTGGTAAATGGTTTAAAACAGTTTAAAAGTCAAAGCAATTAAAAGAGGGCACTTTTGCTACCAATCTTTCCCAAAATTGTATAGCCTGTTGCCTCTCTAGTGCCATGGATTATTTTCACATCTAGGCACACAGTCCTTGTAAAGATAATGTACCCTTTTAAAGAAACATTAACTTTCTTTTTTTGGATGAATAGGATATGATTAAGGTTCCATAAAGCAGAGAAGCTAGAATGATCTCTGCTGCTTCAGATTGCAATGCGAATATTTTTTACTTGCACTTTTTTCTCCTTTATATTTTTTAAAGTAGCATAGAAACCATTAGCAGCAGCGTTTCTCATAACAATAGTGATGGCAACAATAAATTCCATGTTACATCCTACCATCAATATGAAACACCTCATTTCTTTGAAGTTAAAACATCCAAAATAAATATTTAAAATGAATAGTGGCGGTTTGCCTTTGAAATTAGTCCATCCATATCTCCTATAAATTGATAAAATTGAACTTAATCAATCTATCTCTATCCAACTAGTTTCCTACTGGTTTTGATGGAAGGAAATAACCACATACAAAGGGTCATTCAGTCTGCCTCTCATGCATACTTATTTTTTGATAGGATTCCTCCCTTGAAGATGCAGATTTCTTTTTCCATGGCTCCCCCAACCCAGCCCAGGGCCCCATTTCAGCTCCCTGGACCAATGACACCGCAGCAGGGCCTGTCCAGATCTAGCCTGCCTGGCCACAGTCCCTGCAAGTCTGACTCATCTGGGGACCATGCCCCAGCCCAGCCTCGGCCTGTACCCATCCCCATGGGATATCTGATATCTGGGGCTGGGGTGGCCCCTATTGCCTCCAGTTACTCTGCTCTTTCCAAGGTGTACTGGTGTTTCCTGAAGAAAGAAAGGACTTAGAAGAGGGATTTGGCAAAACTCCCATGTCTCCCTGTAGCTTTCCTGGAGCTCTGCAGAGAACTCTTTAAGAGGAAAAAAAAAAAAAATTCCCTCCACTGAATGAGCAATGGGTCCAGATCTGAAGAAAAGAGGATTTGCAGCAGGTCGGAAATCTTTCCTAAACCACTAGCTGTGGGGCCAATTCCAAATCCACAAAACCTTTGTAAGTTCACTACCCATAAAAATCCTATTTTATTCCGGTTTCATTCCTTTCTACCTCCCTTCCTAATTATATGAGATAAATAAGGAGCTTTACTCTCTTGTTGATGAATACTTCCTCCCATGTGCTTCAGTGGATTTTATTCTGGGGATGGGTAGACAACAACATGGGAAAAGATCCCTGCATTCGATGCAAAAACCTTGCCTTATGAAGGAAGTTTCTTGTGATGATGAAGAGTTTTTAGGTAGCATCCATTTTGTCAACTAATTCAAGCTAAACTATGAATTATCCAAGAATAGCAATTAACCTGAATCTTGACCTATCTGTGAAATGATTGTTGAAGATCTCTTAGGTAGACAAAGCCAATATTAATCAAATGCAGTGGTGTCAGCCAAGCCAGAAATATTATTATAAGATGAGTTCTCTAATTTTCTTTTCCTGGTCTTTAAAAGACAAACAAAAATAAGCCTGACACTAAGCCTGGCCAGATCAGAACACAAAATACAGCTTTATTTACTCTCTGTCAGACCAGGTTTAAACTGTGCAGAGTTGATTTATAATTTTCTGCTTGCAGTAAATACTGTTTATGAAAGAAAATAATCAATTTTTATCTCATATTATTAGAGATAAATAGATTTTGTATATTAACTCCAGAGAGATAATGAATGTAAGATATAAAGTATGGTGATACTTTATAATGCAGCAAGAAAAACCAACACAGTGAAAAATAGGAAGGAATTCAAACTCCCCTGGCCTCAAAACAACAGATTAATAGCAGCAATAATAATAATAATATTCTAATGTAAGTGCAGAGTGGAGATTTTTTTGGTCAAAATTAAAGGAGAAAGAAAGAGAAATACATCACTATGTAAAAAGACCACTACTGAGATGACATTTCAATAATTGATGTCTTATTAAAAAGAATTAAATAGAAAATAAGTTGAAATGTGACTATGAGATAAAATACTCCAAAATGAACATATACTCTATATATGTCTTGCATGGGCAGCATTTAAATGAATTCTTTATACAAGACTGAGAAGGAAAATTTTGGCAGTGGCGTTACTTTTGTATGGAGATAAAATTTTTTATATAGGTATCCTGTATATCTATTGAACTGGAGTTTCTTCTGAAAGGCACAAGATCCAAGAAGTATATTTTTTTTTGCACAAGTCATGTTGTTGCAGGGGAAAATATTCTAAAATGTCAAGAAAAACAAGAAGCGCTATATGAGTTTATTTCTTTATACTGCTTGTATGTAGGAGACAGAATATATTCCATCACCAGAACTTATTTGTTGTTTCCACCTTTTTTATTAATCTAAAGCGAAAGTATATGAAGATCCCTCTTTAATGCTGCTTGGGATATGAACATCACGTAGTGGAGAGATGGAGTCAAATACTACTGGTTGTCTTGGGCATCACATGGGACTGGCAGATATGACCTGAACTGTGGTGTGACACCTTGAGACAGGCTTCTCTGATTACTCCAGATACCTGTATGTGGGCAGCTGAAACAAGCCCAAAGACAAGGACTCATTTTCGTATTCCAGACACACAAACTCAATTTTGTTTAAATGGAAGAGTCTATCAGATAGTTAGGTGAGCTACGGATTTGTAGTAGTAAGAAATGGAATATGAGACTCGGCCTCCACACGTAGTTATCGGCTCTTATTTAAAATACTCCACTTCCAGCTGGAATTCCTGAGAACCCAGCTCTCCAGCAAGCCCAAGCTCATATCTACCATTCCTTGGTGAATATGCCCCTCCAAGAGTAATAGCTTTCTACATTTGCTCTGTCTTGGAACTCTATTCAACTCATGTGACCTATATAGAGGAAAAGAAATCTGAGACTCTGTGACTGAACAATTTTTTCTCAATTTATCTAGGGGAATGGATTTTACAATAAAGAAGTTCTTGTTTCCTTTGCAGTTATTCCTCCCCCAGATGAACAGAAACCTCATCTTTGAATCAATATGATTTCAGTCTAAAGATCTACTTTTCACATAAGAAATGAATAATATTACAAAATAGGACTAATCTTAAAACCTGTCCTTGAAAAATTACACTAGTAAGTTCCTTGTACAATTATGTCTTCTTTTCTTAGTACTGTTCACTTCCTTGCTTTAAAAGTCAGTTATTGTATACCCCTGTGCCCAGTTTGGATAATAGATTTTCACATGGAACCATATGAAATACTTTGTTAAGTACAGCTAGATTAAGCCAATTTACAATCCTGTTGCCTAGAAAATCAATAGTCCTCCTTCTGAAAACTATTATCAAATTAGTCTATCACAATCTAAATTTCACACATATTTGTTAATGCTATTTGTGTCTTTAGTTAACTTTTAAAGCATTTGCTGAATATTTCCAAACCCCTGACAGCAGATTACAAATTGTCTGATTACCCTGATCACTCTCCCATCCCGTTAAATAAACATATTTTGTTTGCTCTTCTCCATTTGTTTGATTCCGCTGTGATTATTCCATTAACATCCTCATATACTGTGAACAAAGTGGACAAGGTAGGCAGGCAACTGCTATTTAGGCAGCAGCAAAGTAAACCTTAATTTCATCTTCTGCTACATGCATTGACCGGTATACATCCTGTTCTACTATTTTAAGGTTATTACTGGAATAAAGCTAGCAACTAACTTGAGTTTCTGTCCATTTAAATAAGTAGAAACTATACAGGTCTCTTTTAAATTTTAATCCTGAAATAATTGTTTACTTAAGGATTCAACAACATATTGAGTGCTATACACATCTTCTTGCACATACATTATTTCAAAATACAATTAGACATAGTATATTGGTCTTCATAATTTTCAGGTTTGTTTTGGTTGTTTTTTTTTTTTCTTCAGAATTTTATCAATATTTTATAGTGTGTTCTTAAACTCATGTTCTTTACACACAGTCATCAATTTTATTTTGTATCAGTATCTAATTTCCCTATCTGTTTTCTTGAAGCTATTTCAAGAAACTACATTTAGGAAAGATAGAGAATTATCTTCAAGGATTCAGAGAGGTTGAGGCTTTAGGATTAATGGGATAATTTTGTCAAGCCTGTGATATATTTGGGACCATTAAATTTCATCTTGTGTTGATGTATGTTGAAAGTGAGCTGTGATGATCTGTATTTATTATTATTATTACTATTGATCTTATTTGTTGTTGCACTACCCAAAGCCTAAACAAGAAAATAACTACATTGAGATAAGCATTGTATGAACACAGACTACTTGATGATCCATGTTTTGAACAGCTTATGGTCACGATATGAATATCTTGGAGTTGAAAAATAGAATGTAAAATGGAATTGTAAAAAATTTTATGACAAAAGCAGAGAAAACCTTAGCTGTATTATTTAATTTTATTTTTTCATAAGTTAGAGGAATGTAGCTGGAATTTAGCTGTATGAGAAAGAATACAAACACAAGTGGACAAGCCAGTGAGACTGAAAGGAATGTAGGGTTGGAATGAAATTATTGTGAAGAGATGTGGTACCCCTTTTTTATTTTTCTTCAGTGGTTAAATATACTGACTGTTCAGCAAGATCAAAAAGAATCTGCACATGACAACTAATAACTAGTCTCCAACACTGAATTTGGGATAAAGATGAATGAATTATCAAACACTTAACCTACTCGGCTCCGCACAGCAGCAGATAAAACAACCAGGTTAGATCCAGAAACGTTAGTTATGTAGTTCTGCACGAAAACTAATAGATCCTGCTCCACAGTCTTCAGCAGCCATTTCAAGTGAACAGTCATACTGACTCCAGACCAGGGTACATTTGTGTCCAGCCATCCTGAGCCTACTAGAACCCATGTGATTCATGGATCTGTGACCAGCACAGACAGAGATAGATAGTTTGAAAAGTCAGCTTGGACATCTCTATGAAATTTTGCACTAAAGGCAGGAGAGAAGGGGAAGAATGTCACATACTTTCTGTGCTTTTATGCTAAGAAAATCTCCAAGACTCTGAATGAAATGAGAAAAAGATGAACAACTGTTCCTAGAGTCTGTCCGGGTACTTGTTTTTCCTCTAACCTCTCACTTTGATGTCAAGAAAACTAAGCTAGGTCAGAAAAACACTATGGGAGAAAACTATTTACAGAAAGATAAGTGAAAGAAATGGATTTTGCATTTAAATCTGAAAGCTGTAAAATCTGAGCTCATTTTGCATGCTCACATCGCATGTAAAAGAGAGCTCCTCAATCTCTGTGCAGCTCTTGCAAAAGTTCTATCTCCTAGGCTTGCAAGACTTTTCTCCTTGAGAGAAAACTTTATGGTTTCTTTCAATTATAACAGCTGTCAAGAGAGGTCATGATTTCTGAAAAGAAAAGCTTGGTCCTTTGCTATGGAAGTCTCTGAATATTAAGATAAATAATAATGTGGGGTGATGTATTCAGAGACCTGTGTGTTACTGAAAAGATGGGTTGATGAATTTCAAAACTTCTTTTTCAACACCTGCTTGGATTCATTCCCAAACATAATGAGTTGAAATAATAAGGTCTGGGGTGAGGACTATATGGCTTATTCTGGCAAGTTTTATTCCTAATATTCCAAAGTTATTCTATGTTTAAATGAGTGTAAAGGAGAACATAATGTGGATCCATTTTATTTTTTTTCTTATTATTTTAACAAGTCAAATAAGAACACAACCTTTTAATTTAACTCTCCCTACAGCATGTTTGTTAATTCTGGTTTCTAGAAAAAGCTTAAAGTCTCCTTGTATTTAACTCAAGACTTGCAGCTGCAAATGCCATTGAGTTAAAGTAGGTAAAGATCTTGTAAAGATTAAAAAAAATCAGTGCTTTTATTACTTACTTTTATATTACTTGGTAATATGCAAGAAGAACTAATAATATAGAAAAAGGGAATAAATTGTGCACATCCAAGTTACCTATTGAAAGTCTGCAGCATTACAAAGTACAATGTTGTTAGCTCTACAAAATAGAGACATATTTTGTCAAATATCATCAAATATATATTTGTGCAAAGAATTTCTCTATTTTGGAAAAAATTGTCTTCCGTTTTCTTGTTCCAGTTTATTTTTCCATTATTTATATTTCCAATTTATATTTCCATTATTTCCATTTCCATTCCATTGAAATATGAGACCTCTGACTTGACTTGTAATTAATATTGCTTTGAAAACGCATGCTATGTGTTTATTTGAAAGGACTTATGGTGGAACTAGAAACTGATAGGATTCAACTAACAAACAAAGGGAAAAATGTTGACTCAAGTAGAATGGAATGGAATAGAATAGAATAGAATATTTTAAATTTTTTGAAGAAACCAACAAGGATCATCAACTACCTCTCTGGGAAGCCTGTTCCAGTGTTTGATCACCCTCATGGTTAAAGAACTGCTTTCTAATGTCTGGTCTGAACCTTCCCTGAAAGAATTTTGAGGCATTCCCATTGATCTCATCATTGGATCTCAGGGATATCAACAATGAGCAGCTGTTTTCAAGCAATAGATGGTTTCCATTTCTCTTGGGCAAATTTTGCCCTGCCTTAAACTACTGCAACTAGGACCAATTTCTTCATCAAGGCCAACTTAATTTAAAATTATAACCTGACCCACAGATATCTTCATTAACATTTTAGATTAAATCAGACAGACATTGATGTTCTGATTAGTGAAATTAGCGCTGTGTATTATATTTCTTAATGACAAAGTATGGAAGTGGTGGAAACCGCAAACAAGCTGATATTCTAAGTTTAGGAGACAAATGCAAATCACTGTATATCAGAAATAATGTCTTTTCTCAGTGATATTTTAGAATTCTCTAGTGTATTATTTAAGACAGCATGATTTATGCTCATATTTCACAGTTGTTCAAGCACCCTGAAGGAATCCCTATTTAGACATATTAGTGTAACACAATGTTTTGGGGACCAATTATGTAGTCCATGGGCTGAAAATGAATGAGGAATTGAGTTCTGCTTAACTGAAATGCCAAAATGGATTACTGATTGTATCATAATTGTCTTCAGAAACTCTTTCCCCATTTTTGGCCAAAGGTCCAGGAGGACAGTTAGCCTCACAATTTTTATTCAGCTTTAAAAGGAGCTAGATCTCAACTAATGTTGTATCACATGATTTATGCCTTAAATTTTGGATTGGATGACAAATGTTTCCATTTCTTTGAAGGTATTTGGATTCCAAGTTTTATCTTTGCTCATGATGGTTAACATTACAAGTTCTCTTAGTTTAATATTGCTATAAAAGCATTAGAGTCACTCTATATATTCCTAAACTTAGAGCACAAGAGAGCATGGTGCATAGCATTGTACGCTTTTGCTGACCTCTATGAATTGGTATTGTTCTAAAGGATGCAGTGTTCAGGATTCGATTCTGGCACTATAATGGTATGGGATAGCATTAAAATACAAAGTTAGCATTCAGAGAAAGTACCAAACATCCATGAAAATGCATGTTTATCAGATTTAATACAACAGATTTTTGCCAACATGTTTAAAGTTTTGCAACGGGAATTTAATGGGTGTATGAACAGTTAGTGACACATCAAATCATGAGGGCTACTACAAGACACTTTCTGAACCATCATTCAGTTTTCCTAACCTTCCTTCAGTTACTTGTATTTGTACTGCTGCAGAAAGTAAGGAAAATAGAACTCCCACCTGAGATTTACCTTTGCCTGTCACAATCATGAAGAGTTACCTACCGAATTGCTTCCAGAACACTGGCAGAGGGAGCACTTTGGCTGTCTCAAGCTGATAAAAACTCTATTAATGGACCATTTTCACATCTAATGACCACAGGCAAGTCCAACACAGAAATTCACCAATGCTTCAAAATGGATTACCGCAGCAATATTGAGAGAACTGACCCCCCACAAGGCAAGTCACTGCACCAATCTTTGCTGCAGTCTACAAATCTGTGAATTGGAGAGAAGAATATTTCCCCGCTTTATAAAGTGCTTAGACAGCTAACATCACAACCTTACAAGATGGATTGTTTACAACAGACATACTAAAATGGCATCAAACATATAAATTTTAAATGAGCATTAATCGTATAAAATGGATTTCCCCTGTAAAAGTCCAACTACATCATCACAATCAGTCAGAGGGGTGTTTTTTTGTTTTGGTTTGGTTTTGTGTGCGCACGTGTGTATGTAGGTGTTACTCTAGAGCAAGTCTGTCTTTTATAGAATTAATGGAACACCAAAGAAGTTCCAGCAGCAGCATCTCTAGCGATACCAGCTCAGGGCTGAAAGAAATGTGACTTACCCTAGTGCTTTTAAGTGAGGTATCAGTCAAACAAAACCAGCTCACTTTATCAAAATTCAAGATCAAAATGTCTCTTGCCAGTCACCTTTTCAGAAATGCAGACAAAGCAAAGACAAGCATTCCTGATCTGAAGCACACACAACTTCTGAGCCTGGAGAATATGGTGGAATGCTCTACAGGCCTCATATCCTACAAAAAGTTAATAAACTCCATATAGGGTGAATATATAGCTGGAAATTATATAAACAAGTAAAGATTTCTTTTTAGCCTAATTTTTATGTCTTCTATGAGGCAGCATAAAGGACTGTGCATATGTTTACCTAGGTGTTCTCAGGGTCAGAGGCTACAATTATAATGAGGGATAATATGTTTTCAGTTTCTTTCCCACTTAGGAGAAAATGTGAGTCAGCCAAAACAGGATCCTAAATTTCTGACTCCTGTGCCTTATATCACTGAGGTCTGCACCATTTATACATTAGTAGTGTTTCCAAGATTCAGATGTAAAGATCAGATCAGTTGAATTCAATTATGCTAACTCATTACCTGAAAATCTCAAATTTCATTAGTGTATATCTGAAATCTTCTTGACTTTGAATATTTGGACTGTGACTTCAATGTCAGTCTGAAAAATATTCCTGAAATACTCTGTATGCAACTCACTTATGCTTTCTACAGATATAAATAAAAACACTCCCTTAGGGACAGTGGAATAAACATTTGCTGGAGTAAATAATGTACTAATGGGTCACATGACCAACAATTCAATTTTCTGCTTTGTTTCTGTTCATATGGGTGTACAAAACCCACCCTCACTCCCCCTGTATTAGTTTTCCATTTACAAACAGACCGAGCCTTGACTTTCATGTACTATGTCCGAGATGTAGTTAGGTATGGTATTAGCTTGTGAAACCCATGAGAACAATGCTGCAGTTTCCTGATAGTAAAAAGAAAGAATGAGCAGAAGATATACAGAAGTTTAATTCACTTGATCAGAGGTAGGAGTCTATTGTGATTTGGCACACCTGGAAGAGTGTGTCTGACTTAGCTGTCAGTGCAGAAGAGCAAGGTTAGGATTCAGTTATCTTAATGTAGGTGACTAGACTCGGGTGAAACAGGCCAGGGTGATATTATGAGACAGGCATCTGCACAGTCTACCAATTGTGACACAAGATAAGAGACACTTAACTCTGGATTGGCTGCTGGAGGCCAAGTAGAACACTTCAAATTACTAAAATAACATTAGGAGGCCATGGGCCATTTGAATTTTGCCCCAGGCTTAAAGGAGAATAAATATCACATTAAATTAATCACCTAGGGTAGGATTCGATTTTTAAACATAATTTTTCAATGTTATTTTCAGTGCCTTATAGTATGACACCCAGCGTGCATTTGCTGCACAAGTGGTTTTCCCTTAAATCCCTTAACATGCTTGTCAGCCTTCTGAATTTCTAGGAAAATGAGGCAACCTTGGCACCAGAAAGCTAGACAAAATAATCTAATATCTAAAATGTCCATCAATGTCTGTCAGGTGCCAGGGAAACAAAGAAAATAAAACTGAATGTTTTTGCATCGATTAAGCCAAAGAATAAAATGTTAATTTAAATGTTTTGCATTTAAATATTTCTCACATACTTACACAGCTCCTTCCAGTTGATTTTGTGGCTGAGGATATGACCCAGTACCCTCTGTGTTTCTTTCTTCCATTTGTTCCTACTATTAGAGATGTTTGAATATCAATTTACTAGAATATATCATTCTCAAAAAGATTGGGATGTTAATATATCAACACAGACATGACCATCCCATAGCTAATATGTTAATTTAAAAAGTTTTCTTTCTTTTTGTTCAAAAATTGCTTACTAAGAGATGCATTTTTCTATTTATTTATTGGCCAAAATGTCACCTTTGCCTATCAGTCTTTGAGCTGCAGTATTTCTTTGGGGATATCTTCTTTCATCTTGTACAATGTAAAGTATATTGGTGAATTTTGAAATCTGCTTAATGGTTTTTTTACTCTATGACAATAGCATGTAGTTCAGCATGTAATATCTACTAAATAGTTTTCATCTGAATACAAAACTTGAGGTATACATAAAAAATGTCTTCATGATGGCATGCAAGAGTTTATTAGGAATAATGCAAGGATTTTTTATTTAGCAAGACCATAGATGTCCATGGCCAATCGCATTTCAGAAGACTAAGGTTGTATTTACCTGACTTATAATGAAAAGTGAGATTGTATAATTGACAAATATAACACATTAAATAATCCTACTATTTTATGATATCCTAAAAATTTATACTAAAATGTGTTGCTGCAGGAGCCCTTTTGTAATCAAACTTATTGGTATTTTTATATTTTGTTTGACAAACAGAAGCCAATACTCAAAAGCCCAAGGACACCAAACATAAAATTGGTTGTATGAAGTAAAAGGTATGTGTAATATCTTCAGTATGTTCTGGCATCACAAAGCAGCAAGAATGAATGGGAATAGTTATATAGTGAAAACTGATCTGTTGAGAACAGATTATTAGAAGGTCAATGACAGAAGAAAAGTTCTCTTAGTTTGAAGGAAGATGCTGATGCAGAAGAAAACCCCTTTAAATAAGCATTCAAAATGATCATACTTTCCACAAATCAAAGCTAAAAACATTTTAAGGTTTGTATATTGCTTTTTGACACCCTTAAGCCTTATCCTATGATGTGTGAAAGTGCTGTAGACAGTTTACTGTTAATAGAAAAAGGCAAACACAAATCAATACCTTTCTCTTTAGTGAGCCGCAGTGTTGGACAAGTCCTGTCTGCCCCTGTTAGTGTGTATTATTGCTTGCTGGCTGAAGATAAGATTGATTTACTTTCCCCTCAAATTCTCGTTATAAATTTCCTGCTACAGTACATTCATTTTTGAGAGAAGAGTAAATGAATTGC
Organism: Leptocoma aspasia; assembly: GCA_013399835.1. Taxonomy (NCBI): domain Eukaryota; kingdom Metazoa; phylum Chordata; class Aves; order Passeriformes; family Nectariniidae; genus Leptocoma; species Leptocoma aspasia. The sequence goes on from VXAX01002093.1 coordinate 117,361, forward strand.
TGGGTTAGATATGACACATACTTGTGGTGCAATATAATAACTGTTAACATCCTTCTGGGAGAACAGGGATATTATTTCCATGTGACTGTCATTGTTCTCTGTCCCTGCCTTAGTAAACAAAGCATTTTCTTCTTCTTTTTGACATATAGTCACAAACAATGAGCATGGAACATCACACCTCAAGGTTACTCTTGTTTTACTTATGGAGAGAAGGCCAAGTAGCAAACTCAAGGGCCTAAAAAGGGGTTTTGGTGCAGCACACAAATAACAGTTTTTTGCCAGATCAGAGTAGATTTTTTAAGAAAATGTGCAAGAAATTTGGGCATAGTTACTTAGATGATCATGCTATCGGTCAGCCGTTTAAGCATTTTTGTCCTTGTCTTTTCTGTCTATATCTTTCTGTCCCTGAGTGAGAGTAAGTCATTATGTCCTTTCTGGAATTACTGCAATACAAACAGATCAAATGATTTTGTGCTTCTTAATTTATAAAGCCTTTTTCTTGCTGAAACATTTAGTGATCCAATTGCAGGTCATGATTTAGAATTTTAACAAATGTGATTAATCATAAACTGTGGGAACTTAATCACGATATTGTAGCAACACGCACTCATACACATACAGCCCGCATTACTTCCCATGTCCCACAGTAACTGAAAAAGCAATGTTAAAAGCAGTATCTGTAGTACGTTTGTGATATTTTTTCCATAAACAGGGATATCCTTTTTCTTCTTAATTTATTTTCTTTGAAAATCTTCAAGGACAGCAGTAATCAGCAATGAGTTGTCAGCGGGCCTGGCTGAAAATCTTCAATCAAAGCTATAACAAAAATCAGTATCTGACAGAAAGTTATGTTCATTCTTCTACCAGTTTTTTGTACTGTGAGCGCTCCATTTTCTTATGATTTTCTAATTCAAATGTGTATTTTTTCTAACTAAAAGCCTCTTAAAAATTCTGTTCAAAATGTAAATATGTTCTTGCATTCATAGTCAATAAAAAAATCCACGAGCAATAATAATTGATATGAATTCCATATAAGAGGACAAGATGAAAAGCAATTATCCTTCCCAAACTAAATAAAATTACACACATGGCTCTGTATATATTGATGTATGATGATTATTTTTTTAAGGCATGGCAAAAATTTGGATGATTATCTCTCTATGAAAAAAAGGAAATAAATTTATTATATTCTCCTTCTGGAGATAAATTGTCTACATGCTTAAGTGACTCATAGTTAAGAGACAACTCTGAGAATAATGAATACTATGAAAAGTTTCTGGGCATAAAATGCCTTTAGTTCTTCCATATCTTGGACTCAGAACTGCTCTTTTCCTTTCTTTACATCTATTTTAGCCAAAAGGTATTACTTAGAACATTCTTCATGAGGACTAGTGATCTTGTGTAGTTGTGCATGTTGAAGTTTAATGTTGAAAGAGATGACCCTTAATCTTCAGCGCAGTATCTGCACTGTAGGCCTTCTTATAGTACCAGCAGAAAGAAAAAAGCTAAATCTATAGAACACTCTCTTGACTAACTGCAAACGGAAACACCCCATGATGCCACCTACACACAGTTAAAAATACTTTAAGTTAGAAAATCTTAGGATGATTTATATCAGAATAGAGCTCTGGCGATCATCTAATACAATCCCATGATCAAAGGAGTCAGTACAATGCAGGCAACTGGAGGTCCTGTTTGGTCAAGATCTGAATATCTTCAGGGGTGGAGATACTGCAGCCCCCTTAGGCAACCTGCTTTTGACACTTCCTACTGCTAACAATATTATTCTAAATACCTATTTTGAATATTCTTTGATGATTCACTTTCAACTTGGTCTCCCATAGGTCCTCTTCTGCAGAGTATTTTAGCTTGCTGTGACTGAGCCAGTACTACTGCTATCAGTACTAGCCATGTGGATATTTCCAGTCCAGTATTCACTGGTGAGATATATCCTCACACTTACAGGACATCTAAAAATATTCAAATGATAAATGTCTTTTGATTGCGAATCAGTGTTCTGTTTTAGGCAGTTCTGCAGGAGCTCTGCTCTGTAGATCTCATTTCTGTTATGCAGGGAGCAACACAGAATTTATATATGTATGTATGTATGTATGTATGTATATATGTATGTAGTGAGTAAGACAGAAAATAGCAGGAAAGTAGTATGGTCTTATCCTTTACTGCATGTCATTGCTGTTTTGATGAAGTGGACTCTTTCTTGCCCTTGGCCACATAGTCTTTATGTAATGTTTGATAATCACTCCAAAGAAACTGCTCAGAAATTATTGTTAATGATGTGATCTTCATTATTTTTATTTGATAAATCGAGTTCTACTTTATAGAACTGTTGAATATTATCAGCAACACAAACTGCCTTAAATCTGTGCTTATCTTTGCAGCTGTTTGGTGTTATTTTCTGTCTCATCCTTTTTTTTCTCTATGGCACTCTATGCCCATATCCCTATACACATGACATGTTATTGGATTTAATTCAAATATCTAAGAACTGACTGAATAATATTCATATAGTTGAAACATTTAAATGAGTCACCATCTTTAAGATGAAATATGCCTTCCTTTTTGTTCAGTAAGAATAGCACATCTATCACTTGTCCATTAAAATTTATTTGGACTTGTATAATTTAATGTAAAAATGTTTGCATTTCCTAAGGGATTCAGTAAGTAAATATACTGATGATAATTAGCAACTCTATTCAATTATATAATTAATATTTTCCAATTTTTGAATGAAAAAAATAATACTTGTGTTTTCTCTCACAAGCAAATAGGATGATGGCAAGCAATACAAGTTTAATGATTCAATAGCCTTGGAAAAGTGAATCATTTTACATGCATTTTTAAAGGGTATTGCGATAAAATTGCAGTGCCAACAAAAGACAAATGCCTGTGAGTTCAAAAAGGTTTGGAACAGGGTAAAGAAGATTGCTTTGAAGAAAAATAAATAAGAAAGAAAAAGATGCACAGAGCTATAAATAGCCATAAATTGGATACTTAGAAATTGTTTCTCTGGTGTTCACTGCAATGAATTAGGAGTGAATAATGAATCTATTTATGTCATGGTGACCAGGCTCCCTGTTTGATAGAGAAGTCTGTTTGCTAAAGGAATTTTTCAGATGGCAGGCCGTATACAAACTTTTTTAAAATTCCACGATTAAGAAATATGTATGGTTTTTGTTACTAACCAACACAAAATGTGGATATTTCTCAGAAGGTAATTGCTTCCTTAAAAAAACCCCACAAGCCTAAACCACAAAACAAAAAACAAATGAAACCCCAAAAAAATCTGCTTCTGACACAAAAAAGCAAAGCAGTACTTATAGCTATAGTTTTTCAGAAAACTCAGACTGCCTCTTGTCTGCCTTTTACAAAAGTTAGATTTATGTCTGGTAGTATCCTTGAGAAACACAGCATCAACCAAATAGCATGGAGCAGCTTCCATAGAATGCCAAGGGAAGAATAAAATCTTTATAGCTCCAAAACTCTAGGAGCCTTACTTTAATATGTAGGCAGTGCTTTTTGAAAAGCCATCAAGCCTATGAAATTGCACACTTTATTCTTGGAATAGCTGTGGTAGCTAGAGAATTTCTCGAGTAGTTCAGGGAACAACCTTTGTAAAGTAGAGTGTATTTAGTGGGCCTCCCATCATCGCCAAAGAGCAGGTAAGAATAAATGACACAGTCAAATGTGTCACAGAAAGTTTCATCTAGTGATGATGCAGATGTGGTGTATTTGTAATCTTTCTGACTTGGGCAAAGAGCACCTCATGGATGAGCAGGATGTATGTTTGATCATGCATGTGCAACACTAAACAGAGCAGAAGGGACAGGATCCATAAGCAAACCTAACCTTGCAACACCCTTTATGCTGTGATTTTGTTTTAGGGAATAAAATATATTCTGGATGAGTTCTGGCCAGACTCTAGTATTTTACCAAATTAGAATTCCAGCTGTAACCTGTGGCAGTTTTGCAGGAAGGGTTTAGAGGTTTTAAAGGTAATGTCACAAAGATTAAGAGACACGAGTCTGAGCCTTATGCCCCTATCTCTTGAGCTCCAAAGGTCTTTAGAATAAATTTATGGATACTTTATGTATGTAAAAATAATGTATAATGAAAATAATTCCTAAAATTGTTTTAAGAACTATCAGGAAACTGAGTGGCTGCCTTTCCCTCGTGAAAATTGTTTATTTTGGCTTTTTGGCTCCTTTTTAATTCAAACATCAGAGAAAAATTGGAGCAGTCAGGATGTAATACCTCTTTTGCAACTTAAGGAAAACAGAAGGAGAAACAGAAACATGAAAGCAAAGAGGCTTGTTGAGGTCTTTTTCTTTCCCAATAATTTTGGATCCTTTTCTTAGTCTCTACTCAGAGTAATGGAAACTATGACATATTGCATTCAGCAGCTACTCAAAGTCAGAAATAGCTCCTTATATCTGGCAAAGGAAAAAACCCACAACTACCCTGCATGTTCTAACTAAAATTTTAAAATAATTTTTGCCTCACAGTAGAAATAAGAGCTAATTGGTACCTAACCTTGCTTTTTAGTCCTTTATGCTCAATTTGACATACTCTTTTCCTTTTTTTGACTTTCCTATTTATTAACCTGGAATTTAAAAAAAAAAATCTCTAGTACTGCAGCTGTGGCAACATCTCTTCCTTTAAGCCCAAATATTGAACTCAGATGTTCATATGAAACTCATTGAATGAGCACAGTCTCCTCTGACAGTCACAGCCACAGGCAGTTGGCCTTAGCTGTCAATTCCTTCACCACCACAGAACACAAAACAATGTTTTGGATCCACTGTATTTTGTGTGTCATTCTATGAAGTGATACACTAGAATGATGCTGAGAATAAAATTAGGGCTTTTTTTCAGTTCAAAAAGGTTTTTTCTGCTGCTGTTTTGTAAGCAAACATAGAAATATATTTTTTGTTCTGAGGTGAAATACAAATTGTTCTTTAGGACATAATGTTTTCCTTTTGCTCCCTCATCTTGACCTTTGTATAAATTCTTAGTAGAACTCATTCAAGTAGATATTTTTTATTTTCTTGAGTCCTTTGCCTTTCTGAAGTTGAAGATGTGCAATTTGGAGAAGAAAGCTTCCTTCTTGATAACTAGAGAATTCAGCCAATTAGATCCTTGCATCTTGTGCACCTCTTGCATTTTTTGGTTTCCATCACTGCAAAACATAAAGTTCTTAAATACAAACTGTCATGCATTTCAAAGACATCAAAACCATTCTTCTAATCCCACTGCCATACACAAGGACACTTTCCACTAGATGAGACTGCTTAAAGCCCCATCCAGCCTGGCACTGAACACTTCCAGGGATGGGGCACCCATAACTTTTCAACCCTTTCAAGTGCCTCAGCACACTCACGAGAAAGAATTTGCTCCCAATATTTAATCTAAATCTAACTTCTTTCAGGTTAAAGCCATTCCTCCTTGTCTTATCCCTACATATCCTTATAAAAAGTTATTTTCCAGTTCTCTTCTTTGCCCCTGTAGGTACTGAAAGGCTCCTAAAAAGTCTTCCTGTCAATAAGGAAAGGTATCAAATTTGGTTCAAATCATTATGGATGTTCCCTTCATTAAACCACCTGGTATTAATTTCTTACATGCCAAGTGCACACACTGGCTTTCAGAGCCGAAAGATCAGTGGGAAAAAAAAGAGACAAATCAATTTTAAAGACCAATTTGAACATTTTATGTTCTTCTTTTCTCTTCTTTTTCCAATGACATATTAGAGTAATTTTGTTTCATTGGCAGATCTTCTATTCTGGTAATTCCAGACTGCAAAATTATCTGGAAGATACAATTTCCTTTTACCTTTCTTTTTCTTTGGCCTTATTAATTTTAAGTTGTTGAATTTCTATCTGATCTCCTATTTTGCTACATGAATTATTGGCTGAGGCTGATGTCATTTAAAATTGCATATACGTCATATTACTTTTTAAACCTTTGGCACCCTGATATGGATATATGGAGTGTGTGGGGTGGTTGCTGGTTTTTGTTGTTGTTTGCTTTTTCCTTTAAGCATAAGAATAATTTTAAAGCTTAATTTACTTTACACTGCATTATTCCTACCTAGATTTCTTCAAGTTCAAGATCTTTATAATAATATAATGATTAAAATTCATTAAGATATGGGATTTATTCCAGCATAGATTGTCATTATATTCTTTAGAATCATATTCTATTATTCAAGTCATATGAGAAGAAATCTGTAGATTTTCTGAGTGCTTCTCTCAACTTTTCTGGACAGCTTTAAAGCTAAAAATATTATTATGCCTAAGTCATAAGTAGTTTTTAATATTTCAGCTTTTCAAATTAATTTTATTCTTGAGGAATGTCTGCTCTTTTATTTTCTGCTAGAATGGTTTTTATTCCATTAACATGTTTTGTACATTTGTGGTTATAAAAATAGGCTGTATCTGAGGTATCAAAATTACTTTCATTATAAACTGATTTCATCTGTTGTTTCTAGTCACATTTCTGTAAATCCAGCATTTAAGGTACAAAGTGCTTAAAGCAAAAAAGAATTTCAAACAGGTTTTGATGACTTTCAGTTCTTCTATGTCTTAGATGGAAGAATTTCAAAATTATAATGAAAAATAAAAGATCTTACCCAAAACCAAGTCTGGTTTGATTTTGAAATTTCATAGTTCAGAGAGAAGAACCATGTAGTTCTTTGATAAGTAACAGTAGTTCAGCTTGAATATAATCCAGGTCCAAAGATTTTTAACTTGCTTTTTTGTGTGTTTGTTTTGTTGAGGTTTTTAACATAAATTTTCAATTTCAAAATATATTTAATTAACATAAGGCTTTCTTAAATACTGAGTTAAAATATTAGGTTATTATTCACATTAAAACCAGAAACTAAACTTGTTTTGAAAAATTTGGGGTTTAATTATTCTTAAATTGAATTGAATTGAATTGAATAATTGATTAAAAATAGTTTTGGCCTGTTATATTATGTAGACGTTCACAATCTCAGTGCTGATCTAGTCAGAAAACCAGTGTCAGAACTAGCTAATAAAATAGCAGATTAGATTGATAGTGTGTTCTTTAAATTTAAGTTTGTAAAGATATATGGCAAATTTATGGGATCTACAAAAATTTCGTCCATTGTTCAGGAAATTTATGAGTCCCAGCAATATTGAAAGGATTTGAAAACAATTCAGTGGTCTTGAAAATAAACCTATTTTCTGATGCTTCATATGTCAAAATAAGTTTAAAACACTTCACATTCGTACCTATTCTAAATAAATAAACAAAGGTCACTCATTGGTTTAAAAATTGTAATATATCATAGTTAGACTACTAGGGATTTATTCTTTTCTGTTGAATGACACTTTGAGATATATTTGTTTCCATTTATAAATGTGTCTGCAAACACTTGCACAGAGGAATCTTAAAAATTTTTACTTAAAATTAAAAGAGGCATTTTCAAAGCAAGTCTTATGCTTAAGGGATGATTAACTTCTCATGCCAGAAATATAACTAACTTGAAAGTTATGAAGAATTTCTTGGTAAAAACAGAACAATTAGTGATACAAATATCAATAGGTCAGCCTAGGATGTTCTGCCCAAAAATATTATTGAATATTAAAGTTGGACTACTGGTTCCAGAATTGTAGAACTACTCAACAGGTTGCTCATGGAAACAGAATGAGCTGTACTACTTGGTACAACCATTAGGTATAATGTTTATTTGTTCTTTAAATTTCTCTAATGTTACTTCTAATCTCCCAGGATGGAGAGTCTGACAGTATTGCCACAGGTTTTTTTTCACTCCTTGTTTTATTCTCAAAATAAATCCATTAGATACAGATCTACTTAGGACCTGTCTGCTTTTTGGAAGGGGTTAGGGATCTGGCTGCACTAACAGATTTCTATTATTTTGGTTTGGTTTTTATTTTTGGCCATATATAATCTCTAAGTAAAATAACATATATTCTCCTGCGATGCATAAACCTGCACAGAGCTTCAATGTATCTTGCTTGCTCTCGGAGCTGCATCTCTATTTTGTTAACTGGTGCTGCAAATTACTAATGCTTCTAAGAGAGCAACACTGTAAAAGGCTAAGATTCACAAATGCTTCCCTCTAGAAATAACTATTTATGATGTCAGTGTGGGGAAGGGGAATGAAATTGACAGTAGGAGATTTTAAGCACCAAGTATGAAATATATTTACAGTGCCTAGGTTTGCATCCCCATTGCAAATATTCAGAGTGTCCTAGTCTAGAAAACTTTGGTTTATCCTATTCTGCCATGCTGTCAATACATGAAATAGTTTGAGCCAGTGTATAATAATTTTGAAATAATCCTCGATATCACCATATTCTGATACTATATAACTCGAATTATCAAAATTACTTTTCTATTTCAAGTATAGCTCAGAAGAAAAATGTGGCCAGAGCTGTAAAATGCAAGTTCAAAGCTTGTTTTCCAAAGAGGACATTTACTCATTAATTCAGATGTTGCATAAAATGAACAAATCTCTGAAACAGCATTATTATCATCATGCAGTTTCTACCCAGCCCTCCTACATACATGATAAACTGCATTTTATTCTTCTGTCCTCTTTTTTTGAAACTGAATTGTTAAATTGTTTCCTTTACTAATCCAGAAGCTATTAAGGACAGCGGATAGCTAGGCATAATCTGAATGCATCATTTCCTTTATGAAATAGTGTTAAGGAGTAAGGTTTCATTGTTGGCATAGGCTTCCTGAGGGCTAAAGCAAATAAACCAAGATCAACATAGTGGTTTATTCTACTTACATAACTGTTAGAACTTTTCATTTTTCAATTTTACCTGATATTATAATATTTTTTTTTCTTTTTACCTTCAAGGCAGCTTGAAATGATAGAGAGAGAGAAAATGTGTCCAGGAAATTGGACTATAAAATTCCTTGCTGGATGGCAAGAGAAAGAACACATTCACTGAAGCACTTATTGACGTTTCATTAACATGATACAAAGAATTAGAACCCACATTAAGCTGTTAAGTATGATCTATATCAGAGATCTATTATTCTAAAGAAAATAAAATATATGCAACTTCTCTACAAAAAAAGACCCCTAACCCCCAAAACGGTAAGAAAAATCTGGTAAGAATATTCATCCTTTCTCCTTTTAGGACAATGTGCAGAATGTGACATCAGTTCGAGAGTTCCGAACTCACATCCTGTAATAAGGAAACTCTAAATAAATAACTTTAAAATTATTATTTATCTTCATATTAGGTTTGAGAAAAAAAATCCTAGAGTTTCTGTCCCTCTTCAGTGCACACAGTCTCGTTTGTCAAAATGATTTCCAATTCCTTTTCATTTTACACTTTTGAATTTATGCTTGTACTAAAAATAAAAATTGTGAAAATTGCAAATATTTCCACAGAACGCAGGTTTAAAGGTTTCTGAAATGAAACCAGGACATTATGAGAAATTATTCTGATCTTCACACAGATGCGTGGCATCTGTGTGAAGTAAGCCCTTTACTATATATACATTTTTCCTGATTCAGACTCCTAGACAACATCCCTGCCCTACTGTGCATTACCATAAATTCACAGTAAGCTTCAGGGGTGGGGAACTACCTCTATCTACCCAGACAGAGATGCCCATAAAAAGTTATGCTCTATAGACACTTTGTAAAGATGTTACCACCACAGAGATGAACTACAGTCTATCTAGGTCCTTCCCCTGGCATGCTGAGGATTCCAGGGTTTTCTCTAGATGAAGCCAAGCAGGGAAATGAGCATTTTTTTGCCTTCCTTGACTACTATAATCATAAAGTTGAAGAAAAAAATGCAGCTGCCTCCCACACTACCTGTGTAAGACACACTAAATGTATAGAGCACTTCAATACCTTGTAAGGTTTCTGCATTGGCGGTCTTGGAGAAGTTGCAGTGCAAGTACAGGTTATATCAAATTTTTGCATAGTTGGATTGTGGTTAAAACTTATCAGGCCTTTTCCATGGTCTTGGCAATGACAGGTACAATTACTTGTGTTGCTCCTGTCACCAGTAATTGTAGTCTAGAGCTCCGGACTATAGATCTGCATTACTGTAACAATAGATTGCTGTTTGCAGGCTGTAGCTGTGTTGTTCTACAGGGTGACTGACATTAATCAGGTTATGAAAACTTGCGGGGATTTAACAAAAATATTTATGTAACAGAAGATAACTCCTCATTGAAGATGTAATTTGGCCAGCAGACAGTTTGCTCCACAACTCATTTATTGAAATGGAAGTCTCTGATTAACTTTAATGGAAAGAGAATTAGGCTGCTGTCAAGTATGGAGAAAAGTCTCCAGTTTAAAGCAATGCTTCAGAAAAAAAGGCACCCTGATCTCCTATACTTGAACTTAGCATTTTATGCACATCCCCTTAGTCTGTGACAGAAATGAAATACAGGAAGATCTCATTAGTTCACAGAGATAACCTTATTTTGCACAGAACAAGGCAGAGGGTTTCAGTCAAGGCATCAAGATATTCAAGTCTTCTTTTTTTTTTTTTTTTTTTTTTTTTTTTTGAGCTCTGGTGTAGCAGACTGGCTGATGTAAGATCTTTTAGGTTTAGACTAGAGCAGGTAGTAAAAAAAAAAACACCAAAAAAATCATGCTTCATGAGAGAACATGAGAAAAAACTATTTTTGCTTTCCTATATTGACTTCAAAGGAGATCATCAAAGGCATAGTGATATTTAAAGACTACGAGTATGTTTTTTTCAGAAGAAAATGTGAGTTCCTATCTCTAGAAAGTTTTCAGAGGAAACTGGGACTAGAAGTACTGTAGCTAAATATTTTTCCAATGTTAAGACAGTCATGATTTTTTATTAGACACACGACTGCTACTACCATCTGGAGGTTTTACATGACACTGCTTAAACGTTTGCAAATGATTAAGGGGTCTCTTTAAACACAAATAGCAAATTAAATTGCCAGAATAAACGTTCCAGATGAATTTATACTCCATGTCCCAAACTGACTGGTGGTATAAACAATCTAAGCACCATCTATGCTGCTTGTATTCTGAGTCTTAGGGATGCATTGAAATCTATCAAATTGTATTTACTAGCTTCAGGTTTTATTTCTCAAATTTATTTCCCAGGTGAAAAGGTGAAACTCATTACTGGGAATAGACTTAGCAAAAGGTCTAGGACCTTTCAAGCCCTCTAAAGCTTCAGGCAAAGTAATTATCAGACTGAACTTAAAAACAACATCACATTTTGATATACTTGTTAGTTCTCCATAAGTTTTCCAAGAGATGGAAGGAGAAACACAGGCAGAGAGGAAGACAGAGAGAGAAATGTCCCTGGGTATTTTAATTTTCTGATCAAACTCTTTTTTTTAAATCTTGGTAGGTTTTTTAATAGGAAAATCTGTATTTTGTGCACTGCATGAGACAAAAGCATTTTCCTTAATTATATTTGATAGTTTATCTATCTTCCTATGTCTCCCTTAGGGAATAAAAAGATAACTGGTTTCTTAAAGCAATAAAGGCAAACTGTCTAAAGCAAATATTAAGTTGTGTTATAATAGCCTCAACTTTTCTAAATTACTTCAATAAAATCCCCAAATTGCTGTAATCAAGATGAAGATTGGAGAAGCTTTGCAGGTCAAATGGCAACTTTATTAATGTGTAAAGCTAGGAAAAAGAGCAATAAAAATCAGATTTAAAATACATAAATACATTTAAAATAAAAAGCAAGAAATACAAAACATGAACTGCCATTTTATACCATCAGTGGGTATGTAGCACACACATGAGAAAGCAATTCACCTAGTTTTGTTGATATTGAAGAGTTCATTATTCTCCACTGAAATTGTAGGGAAAAGCAACAATGACAAAAATAGAATAATTAACATTGAAATTTTTGGGAATTATTACTTTTAAAATGATTTTTTAAAAATGATTTTTAGCATTTTACTAGTAAGAGTAAAAAACATCCAACCCTAAACATATCATTGACAAAATATACCCTAAAGAAACTTCATTGAAAGCAATTAATTTACCCAGGAGATTTTGACAACAGTTATAACTGTGTTTTACCATAGCCACTAGTGATCATTACTAAACTTGCAATGCAGGAATGATGAAATATTTAACCTATATTGCTCTTGCTCATACACACAAATGTTCTTTCTGTTTCAGTTGGTACTTTTCATACTATATACCCCTCTATATTATCTGACAATATCCTGCACATCCCCAAGGAGTACCTATAAAGGTCTATGCACATGAAGGGGTACTTACTAGTCTTTCCAATTCTATTTATTTATATCTACTTTATTTATTCGTTTACTTATTTATGTAATATTTATTTGTATATGTTCTCCCTAATGAAGCCTCCATTGTTCAGAGAATAGTGCTTCAGCCTACTTGCTCTTCTGTTGCAGTGTTTTGGGGCTTCAATGCTCTCCTGTAGATTTTTAAATGCCACCATGTTTTAGTAACTTAAGCAATATTTGTGTTGGAGGCCTGTAGCTAATGATGTTACTGCCAGGGTCAGTGTCAGGTCCAGTCCTATTCACCTTGTCAAGGACCTGGATGGAGGGACAGAGTGCACCCTCAGCAAGTTTGCAGTTGATTCAGAACTTGGTGGAGTGGCTGACATACCAGGAGCCTGTGCTGCTATTCAGTGAGGCCTGGACAGGCTGGAGACCCTAATGAATTTGACAGAGGCAAATGTGTAATCTCACACCCGGGGAGGAATAACCCCACTCACCAGTACAGGAAATCGGCTCTGCACAGAAGGACCTGGAGATCATCAGAGCCATGGGCCAGCAGTGTACCTTTGTGCTCCAGAAGGTCAATGGTCTGCTGGGCTGTGTTAGAAAGAGCACTGCCAGCAGGTCAAGAGGTGATTCTTTCCCTGTGCTTAGCCTTGGAGAGGCCACATCTGGAGGGCTTTGTCCAGTTCTGGGCTTCCCAGTACAGCAAAGACAGGGAATGACTGGAGAGGGCCCAGTGGAAGGCTATGGAAATAATTAGGGGAGTGGAGCACCTCTGTTATGAGGAAACACTGAGAGTTGTGTCTGTTCAGCCTTGAGAAGAGATGAATGAGAGAGGATCCTGTCAATGCCTATAGATGCATTGTATAGGGGATGGGGCCAGACACTCTTCAGTGACAGGACAAGGAGCAAAAGGCACAAATCAAAACACAGGAAGTTTGACCTGAAAAAGAGGAAGAACTTGAGAGTAACAGAGCACTGCCCAAAGGGTGAAATCTTGTGAATGTGAAAATAATGTGAAATCTTCTGCTCTGGAGATATTCAAAACCCACGCCTGAAGTTAATCCTGTGCAATCTGCTCTAGAACGTCTCTCCTTTCAGAGTGACCTTGAACTACATGATCTTCAGTGGTCTCTTCCAGCCCTGACCATTCTGTGATTCTATGAAAGGTACAATTCAAAAGTTTTATATAAGAATACACAAATAAATGGAGCAATAAACCATTAATATTCTTGTTCTTATATTGATTCTTTTCCTGGAAACAAATGAATAGAAATAAACTTAAATCAGTTAAATAATTTTCTTAAAATATTACTTTCATATATTTGTCTGTGTTTCCTATGTACCAGTACAACAAGCCTGGATGAGCTGCAACTTTCCACTCTACATCAGTGCCTCATGTAAATTCGTTATGTTTTTCTTCATGATGAAATGCATTTGGTTTGAAGAGAAAAACGCAAAGTGCATGTGGCAACAGATGAGTTCAGCTGGAATTTGAAAACCAGTTTTTTGTTTAGTCTTACTAAAACTTGTAGGTGCTTTTGAAAAAGTGCATTGGATATAGCCACAATGTCACTTAATTTGCTGCTAACCTTCTAAAATAGAATCTCATTTTCTAATTTTCTTCTACTTTAATGAATGATGTGATTTTATTTTGCATTTTTTAAAAATCCCTTCTAATTGTCATGCAGTATGTTAACTTCAAATAAACACATAGCTTTAATCCCTTTTATATTGTCTCTGTGTTGCAAACTCAAAAAAAAAATTACAATCAGTAATGTAGTGGTAACACATCAACATCTGTGTTAAAACTGTCCAAACTATCAATCTTTCATAAGAAACACAAAAGTAAACATCTTACTGGAATATCTGTAAACAATGATGAATGTAATTTCCTTCATTTTGGAGTACAAGAACATTGTCCTGGCTATTGAACTGAATGCAGACCAACAATAGTCTGCAAGTTTTATTTTTCAAAAGAGAGGATATTGTCACAATCTCATGTCAAAACTTTTTATGTGACGCAATAACAATAGTTCAATGGTGCTAGTCCTGGTTAAAATCAGTTGTCCTCAGACACGATTCAGCTGCTAAATGCAGTATTTTTCAATAAAAATTGCATGTAAGCCTGATGAGGGATAGCTCATTTTAGTAAGGCATAGGGTTTTTTAATTTGTCACCATAGATAGAAGCATATTTGGCCATGAATCTCTGAAGTTTTTAAGAGTGCTGTCTGTAACAAAAAAACACAAATAAAGTGTACTTATTTGGGAATAGTCTCACTTTTAAGTTTTTTTTTTAATAAAATGTTTGGCTTTAGAAACATTATTCTTTATAAGATTAAAAAAATAACAAAATGGAAAAATGCAGAAAAAAAGGGCCTGAATTCTTTTGGTTTTGTATGGTTTGGTTTGGTTTGGTTTGGTTTTTTTTGGTTTTGTTTTTGTGGGTTTGTTTTTTTTTTTCTTTTGTAGGATTATAGGATTAAAGATCTAAAAGATCTTAGAAGGTTTCATAGCTTTCCAGGTGTCCGAACTTGTTTTGGGCTCACCACTCTCTCAAGACCACGTAAACAAAACTTGAGTCTATGTAGTGCTTTTTTTCCCTAAGTTTTATGTAACTCTTTTTCTTTGCAAAGAAGTGTAATAAGAACAGATATTACAGCAGATACTAATATGAAATGGTTTTTATGGTCCTTTAACTAAGGTTAGCTTCATGAACCAAAATAACCAATGAGGATTGAAAAAAAATTGGGATAGGGCATTTGGGAGATTGGTGGCTTTTTGCCCAGCCTTGTGGTTTCTGACTTCTTCTTTTTCATTACATATGCTGTAGTTATGACTCAGTCACTGAGATGAATTCACAGTAGAGAGGATAATAGAAATCAATACCATGGAAAAGAATAAACAATGAAAGCTGTCTATTAATGACAGCTTTCTTCTACCCGGATGAAAATTGAGCCCTTGGCCCTTTAGTCAGATCACAAGAACTTTTACTTCTTGCTGAATTTTAAACTTAGTGCAGTGGCAAATCAAAAAATTCAAACAAACAACAGTAACTCCAACCAAGAAAACCAAACCATTCCACTAAAGTTAGAAAGTCCTATAAATTCTGATAGTCAGGTCTTAAACTTTGAACCTGACTTCTCTGCACAAGACTTCATGATATCACAGAATCACACAATAAGCACAATAATGGAAGGAACCCACAAGAATCATCGAGTTCAGCTCCTGGCCCTGCACAGCACCATCCCCAAGAGTCACACCTCCCTGCCTGGGAGCATTGTCCAAATATTTCCTGAACTTTGTCAGGCTTGGTGCAGTGATCACTTCTCTGGTCCACTGCCTAACACCCCTCTGGGTGAAGAACTTTTTTCTGTCATACAACCTTAACCTACCTGACACAACTGCAGGCCATTCTCTGGGATTCCATTACTGATCACCACAGAGAAGAAATCAGTGTCTGCTCCTCCTCTTTCCCTCACAAGGAAGTTGCAGGCTGCAATGAGATCTCCCATCAGTATCCTCTTCTCCAGGCTGGACAGACCAAGTGACCTCCGCCCTTCCTCATACAACTTCCCCTCAAAGCCCTTCAGCGTCCTTGTGGCCCTCCTTTGGATGTTCTCCAATAGTTGAATGTCTTTGTCTTTGTTAGACAACAGTTTGTCTCCCAAAACTGCCCCCAGCACTCGAGGTGAGGCCACCCCAGTGCAGAGCAGAGTGAGACAATCCCCTCCCTTGCCTGGCTGGTGATGCTGTGCCTGATGCACCCGAGAGCACTCCTCTTTGCCTGTTTTTTACATAAGCACACAGAACTTCACAAAGTTAGTGGTTTATGAAATATGCCTCTTCTGTTATACTACTGCCAGGCAATAGACGGCAGAAAGAAGAACCTTCTCAAGTAGAATGCAATTTTTCCCTTTCCAGCCTGTTCTGACAAGGTGTTTTAGTTCTTTCTTGGATTTAGAAAGACTGCTTTATTTCATAAGGCCATAAGTTTGGGGATTTTTTGTTCCAGTACTTATCTTGCTGTACTTGCCTGAATGTCCATATGCTCAAGCTGAACAAGATCTCTGGAAAAGTGCAAGGGCTGCTTCTGTTTCTGTTTTTCCATAGAGCCACAAACCTTCTATTCAATTAGAGCCTTGCAATAAATAAGAACCCCGGATTTGTCTTGATTTGATTATTTCCTTTTGTGACTACGTAGTGCTGTTCAAATGAGAGCACGTTAAAAAGTGAAAAGATTGTTCATATTTTCAGGGGGAAATGTAGAATATAGCTTTTTTTTGCTATCCAACTTACTTTAAAAGAAGTTTTATCAGACCACTGTATATAGTATTCAGTTCTGTTTTCAATTAATTCTCCTTCCCAAACCCTCATACATCTTACCCCCTCATGTGGCCTTCCAGCTGTCCTTGAAGATATACCTCACAAGACACTCACACCCTGTACAAACAATTTTAAGAAGAGATGGGGACACGGAGCTCTAAAACCAACATTTCCATTCATTTCAGCAGTTCTTAAGGCTCCCATGGTGACACTAAGTTTTAATTTTCCACCAGTTTCTAGTGCACTGTTTCCAAATTTGTTTTTATGCAAGCCCTAGTGAACACAATCAAACTTGTAATGCAAAGTCACTTTGTGGGACAAGATCCAATCAGGTTATGAGTTCTGAGGACTTTTTGCAGCCTATTTGCCAGATTTTATCAGCACAGAGAGAAATTAACTGCTCTTTTTATCCCGGGATGTGAATTTGTCCTCTTTTGTAGATGCTTATTTCCATCACTTACACTAAAGCTCTTGTTGCACATGAAGGTTTATCGGTTTAAAGCTGATTCAGCTTTAGTTGATGAAACCAGGAAAAAAAGGGAAAGAAATATATATTCACTTGCAGCTATGTGTATCTATTCTTAATGAAGTCCTGCCTATCACACCTCCAGTATAACAATTTACTCCAACGTTAGGAAGGAAAAAATTGTTATTAGGTCAGAAATATTATGTTTAAAAACAGAATTAAATTTGGAAGTCTGATTCTCTTGCATAATCAATGTGGAGAAGGGAGAGTTCACAGGAAAGCTGGTTATTCTGCCTTTGTTCTCCAGAGACAATATGCCTCCTAGTGTTTGAACCTGACATGTTCTTAAATAAGGGCTGGAAACTGTACAATGTTTTCTTTGATACTTTTCCTCTCCCTCTTTCATATGGGAGTGCAGACACAATGCTCCAGTCAGCTAATGATCAACTTACTCCCAGCCAGTTTTGCATATAAGTGATATCAAATTATTTTGTCCAAAACTGAATATGGCCAGTGCCAGCAGACTTATAATTGGGGGAAATACTGAGATTTTGCTCCTAATACTTTCTGGTGCAGACATAAATAATATTTTTCTTCTTATTTAAATTTAGTCAACTATATAATTATGAAGCTAAATCGTGTTTATTCTTTCTTTCTTTCTTTCTTTCTTTCTTTTTCTTTCTTTCTTTCTTTCTTTCTTTCTTTCTTTCTTTCTTTCTTTCTTTCTTTCTTTCTTTCTTTTTTCTCTAGCTCTTTCTCTCTTTCTCTCTTCCCTCTCTCTTCTTTTATCTTTTCTGTGTTTGCATGCATGTATTTATTTTTCCCAGATATGATCTTGTGATAATAATAATTCAGATGAAATAAGCAATATGAAATGAAGTTATGTTTTTTATTATTAGTGGAATCTGCAGGTGGAGAAGAGTACAACCTCATAAAGCTGATTGAATACAGTCCATTATTGATCAGTGTGCTGTAAAAAAGTGAAGAATAAAAGTTAGTAGACTATGATGGTTATTTATTATGATAAATTTGGAGGTGGATATTACAAAGGAGATTATTTTTTTTTCACTATCATAAAAAATCATAATGCCATTAACTAGACTTCAATGAAATGTGATTCTGTGCTGGTGAAATGAAAAACCAAACCAAATAAGCACAATAAAATGTGCTCTGGTTATAAGTTCATTTTCTCCATGCTGGTCTCAGAGAATTCAAGGAATAAATGAATGCTGTTAAGTAAGAAGACAAAGTAAGAAGAAAAAAGTTTCCAAGCAGTTTGATATCATATCTTGTGCTAAAAAATTCTCCATACTACAGTAGTGTTTCTTACAGTACATCCAGAAATAGATTAGTATACCATGAAGACAGGTGAGGAAATTCAGGTTTATAGTCAGTCTGTAGCTAAATTCAGTGATAAAAGTGATGGAAGTCTCTGGGGCCTAGAAAGAGGGAGTAGACAGAGACTATTTTTTAGTCCAAATGAGTATGTGAGGATGCAGCATTTCCAGGGGATTTTAGGAAAGTGAAAGCAGTAAAATATGTTCTTGAATGCATATCATGTATATCCACAAGAAGTGGGGTATGTTTATAACGAGAAAAAATAACTGTGTAAAGTGTGGAACAGTTACAAAACCAGATCTAAGATCAGATTAAGTCAAAAAGCTTAATAAGACTGATTAGTTTTTCATTTAAATCTATGAAACATTTTTGTAAAATTGGCCTTTGCTTCTCCTTAAGACACAAGCTATCTGTGAGGCTAAAATTTAAGCAAGTATTCATTTAGCAACTCTGATTTCTGCAACAGGAGGGGTACTGCAGATACACAGGTCTAAGCCACTCTGCAGCATAGTCTCCTAACAATTTTTTGTCAGCATTTGTACATGGCAAATGAGTTCTTTATCATATAAGAGTTTCCTTATAATTAGGTAGACTTCTATGTTGAATTAAAGGCTTATTTCTTCTATGAGGTGGCGCTGCTAGTGATACAATCATGTCACATCGGAATTATTTCACATCAGAATCTATTCTTTGCAGCTCCATAGACTCCAAATGCACTACCTTATATAAAGACTTTTTTTCCCATTTGACTTTAATTAAGCTCCATCATCATATACTAGTGGAATAGTTAACACTTTATTTTTCTGCTTTAAAAAAGCCTTGTTGCCATGTAAGTTTTCCCAAGCTTTCATGGCTCTTTGTCTTAAATTTTATTGCTTCCATAATTGCTCATGGGAAATAAAACATCTCTTGGCATAAGAGTATCAATTAGGTCTTGGTGTGATGCCTTTTTCAATGAAAAATATTTCTATGCAAGAAATCCAGAATAGCAACAACAAAATCACTTAAATATTTTGTACAGAGGGCTGTGTAAGAAAATCTCGTGTGTGCACAGGGAATATCAAGCCCAATGTCAAAATACAAACTAGTACACTGAATAAAAGCCATGCCTTGACTATAGGAAATCTTTAGGGACATAGAAACCCTGTGTTTTCATTAAGAAATAAGATGGCCTGTGAAAGAGGATGTCTGTGCAATACTTCTGGGACTAACAACAACAAAACAAATCAGTTTTTAAAATAGAAAGATCACACAACAATACAATTTGCTCACAGCCAAAAATCTGCAGAGCTGCCAGGCATCTGGGAGATCATTTTCAAATGCTCCTCCAACCTCAGCTGAAAAAAAAAAAACCCAACATTTTGTGGGTTCATATAATAGAAAATAAAATTAGCTCCAAAGCATGCCTAAGGACTGACTGCAACACAGGGACTTCTGTCATGTGGCTATGAAATATGCACTGACTGGTTCTTCCAGGTGACCTCCCGCACAGTTTGGCACACAGATCCACTCATGGCAAATCCACAGTGACTGCACAAGTAGGCTGTGTGGCAGATCTGCTTCCCCATCTCTGCAGATCTCTGGGTCTCTCTCCTCTCTCTCCTGTGGCAGAGCAGCCAGAGAAACTGTGTCAAGCCTACAGCATGTAACACAACTTAGACAGGAAACTCCAGTGGGAGAAGGAGAGATAGTGAGACAATATTTCTTCTAGCCTATGCTTCAATAATTAATAACAAATAATAGGATTCCAGTCCCTTGTTGTATTCTTGATGATGACACTTTCTAGTACTAGTGGAGAAGCCAGAGAGGAAGAAAGGGATTTCACTTTTAGAGCAAGTCTGATGAATGCACTCTGCCTTGTACTGGGAAATCATTTTCTTTGTGAAACAGAAAGCTTGTATTTCCTGCTACAGAGACCTGTTGTGGGATGTCAGAGAGATCTGGCATGCAGTGAACTGAATAAAACAGTATCAAACCCCCCCCAAACACCTGTGGAAACAGGTGATGGAGGTAGAGACTCTGAGCTTGAAATAGGCAGTCCCAAGAGTAAAAGACACTTTCAGGATACATGTATAAGAACCATAACCAATGTAGAATACATGACTTGCACACTATATTTTCACTTAACTCATTCCTGCCTATGCATGGTTCAAGTGCATGAGCCTTGCTCATAAATCTGTCGTTTACATATGCTTTTTGGAAGGCAGACTTACAGAAGGTTAGTCTTTCCCACACAGAAGCACAGCACTTCACCAGACCTACTAATCTCTACATCCAGCAGCAGCATACCATGAAGACTGAAACCATCTCTCATCCCCTGAGCTGGCCTGGGGATGAGAAGTAGCCCATCAGGGGATAATCATTTGTTCCATGCTGATGAAGAAAATGGATTATGTGTCTGTAAAACAGAAGAAAAGGCCTTAAAGATTTTAGGCCTGCAGTGGCAGGGATTTTCTAGAATTAATCATACAACAGGGAATCTTAGGCAGGGATCGTGATTGCTAATGGTGTGCAAGTAGGGCTTGAGATACCTGCTGTTTTCCGGCTGCTATGGAACCTTTGCTACTCACACTGTCTGGCAAGCAGTGGCTGGTTATAGGAAGCATCCAGAGCATAAGCTAAAAGATAAGGATATTGCTTAGAGGTTGTAGGGAGCAGAAGGAGATAAAAGAGATTAAAGAAAAAATGGGGGGAGAAATACTGGCACAAAGTGTGAAAAAGGTTCATCAACACATCTTAGTCTCTATAGCACTTTTCACACAAATTGATAGTATTTAAATGTAATATTTAATTATGACAGATGTAGCCAAAACAGTATCATTGGTCTGAATGGTTTATTAGTTTAAAGGATGTCAGCTCTTCTCCACGTTTTTTTAGTCTGCTTAGACACCAAATTTCCAGGTATGATAAAAAATTCAGGAATAATTTCTAATAATACTTTAATATTATAATAATGAAATAGTATATAACATTAATTTATAATAATAGTTTATTTAACATGTCACCAACTGCACTGATTTATAGCTACATCTATGCATTTTACATATATACATAATGCCAGTGCATTACATAGAATGGTTAAAATGCGACAGCCTTTCAAAATTACATTAAAAATGCTATTGGCAGCTATCCAACCTGCACATGATGAGGTAAATATATCTTCAATGAGTTGTGAAATTTAAGAGAAGTGTACTGGTCTGTTCTTTACTAGTAAAAGTAGTAATGTTTCTAGTGGAGTGAAAAGTCTTCTTCCTGAACTGTTAAGCCTTGAGACCTGTGGTGCATTTTTTTCTCCCTATGGGTCTTTTGTCTGTGAAGTTAGTGGTAATGTAGAATGACAGAATAATTACCGTTAAAATATCTTTTTCCAAATGGAATGTGATTATGTAATGAATCATCTGTACAGAGAATATAGTATATTAAAGCACCTCAATTCAATCAGTTGGAATCCAATTGAGAGTTTAAAGCACCATAAAGTTTACTCTTTTCTCTTTCTTTCTTTTTCCTTTTTTTCCCATTTTTTCCCATCTTTCTGGGGAAATCTTAACCCTGATTTATTTTTTTCCTTTTTAGCTCTAAAGGAGCTTATGTCTCAAATAATCTCATTGAGGAGATAAAAGCAGAAGCTCTCCGAAAATCTGCATTAGAAGGAAGGAAAGTTTCTTCAGTTGCTGAGAACGACAAGACAGGGTCATTTCCTCTGATCATCAGCTATTCTAATTTCTGTTTCATAGCTGTGACCCAGGTTCATGACTTCAGGGCTTTCTGTCAACTTCACATCATCACCTGCAATTTACATAATGTAAAACTACAGGACAACATGCAGTAGGACAAGCTTAAATTAACCTTGCATGGTCTGAGTTTTACTCTGGCTCATTCATTTCAAGGCACATGTGGTTCTGATACCAAATGAATAGAGAATGTCTTCAGTTGTACAAATTAACTGTAATAAAAAATGAAAGATTGCAACTTTAGTACTAAATCTGACAAGAATGAGAATGAGATTTGTTTTTTTGTGTTAGTTCCCATTTCTCATATGAGAAACTTAAATGCTATAATGTAGTCTGTTTTCCATATTAAGGCATAATACAAGCAGCGGAAAACTCTGAATTTTAAAGCTAAGCTGAGGAGACAATATGTCTCCATTTGCTAAAATCCAGTCTCTACTATCCAACTTCTATAGTGTGCTTGGTATTATGTTTTTAATGAAATCACATTAACCACTTTATTTTATCAGATAAGAATTCTTCTGTGTTCTTTAATCTTGCTGTGCTCTAGTAATTAATATAAATACATTTCACTACTTCTGAAATAATAGCATATGTACATGATCCATGGAAAATTATCCTGAAGTAGTATCTTGATAAATTAAAAGTATAATTCACTATTGCTTTCACCTTTACCAAATTTAAATATTGTCAGGGCTGCTTCAGAGATGCTTTAAGGAACAATAAATTCCAGCACACTAATACTTACTGTGATAATGTTAATGCAGTCACATATAATGTGTTTAGTTACATCAATCTGCCATCTAAACCAACTTCAAGTCACTGATTATGACAGTCACTGGCACCCCATGTTTGGCTATTCTGGGTTAAGGATTTTTATGGATTTAGGTATACAAAATATTTTTTTTCTCACTTGTGTCCTGCTGACAAAGCAAAATATTTGAATTACATAGGATAACCAATCTATTCTCTCAAGCAGTTTCATACTCCTGTAATTACCAGTCTTAATGCATTTTCAGAAAATTCATTAAAAGGAAACAATCAAACAAAAAGAACAAACAAAGCAAGCAAACAAGCTAACAAACCCTAAAGACATTACATATATGAAAAAGCATATTTCAAAAAATCAGAAAGTCCCAAATCTCCCAGAAATATTGACCCAGTACTAATGTTGCTGTCCCAGCTACTCCTTCTGAACTTATTGTTTCTTCCCCTGGACTTTTTTACATTAGTTTCTCAGCTGGGAGCTTCTCCATGAAAAAGAAGAGATTTTTTATATAATATATTTTCCCCTCTTTCTCTGATTCCTCTTGATATAAAGATTTCAAAATAATATTCCAGCCTAAGGCAAATCCATGACAAGGAAAATTTTAGTACAAAGAAGAAAGATTAGTAAAATTAAAAATAACTGAAAATAGATGTGTTGGCTAACTTTATTAATGATGAAAAGTACTGCCTTATCCATGTATTGATAATAACAATGATAAAAAAAAAAAAAAAGAGAAAAAATCTCCCATTTAGAAGAAATATGGCATTTCTAGAGCATATGGCACAGGATTTTGTCCAGACAATTTTTGAATTCTCCAATAAAGGCAACTCCAAAACCTCTCTGAACAATTTCTTCCAGTGCTCAGTCACTTCACAATAACGAAGTTCTTCCTCATGTTCAGATGGAACTTCCAGTGCTTCAACTTCTGCCCATTGCCTCTTGTCCTATTGCTTGGCACCGCTGAGCAGAGCCTGGACCCATCCTCCGGACACCCCCTGACCCCACCTGTGTACATTGGTGAGGCCCCCTCTCAGTCATCTCTTCCCAGGACTGAACAGGACCCCATAAAAGAAATGCTTGTCCCTTAATAATCTTTGTTGCCCTCTGCTGGACTCGCTCCAGGAGCCCCATGTCTCTCTTGTAGTGAGGAGCCCAGAGCTGAACACAGGGCTCCATGTGTGGCCTCACCAGGGCAAAGTAGAGGGGCAGGATCATCTCCCTTGACTTGCTGGCAATACTGGATCCACAGTGGTGCACGCTGTTCCTGAAGGACTGCACCCCATAGGAGGCACTCACGCTGGAGAAGTTAGTGGATCACTGTAGCCTGTGGGAAGGGCTCACATTTGAGAAGTTCATGAAGGACTTTCTCCCGTGGGAGGGACCCCACTCTGGGGCAGGGGAAGGACTCATCTCCTTGAGGAGAAAGCAGTGGCAGAAACATCAGAAACATCATCTGCTGGGATGAACTGACCACAGTCCCCATTCCTTGTCTCCCTGCATCCCTGGCAGGAGAGAAGTAGAGCCCAGGAAGGATGGAGGTGTGGGCAGAAGGTGTTTTTAAGGGTTTTTTTTCTTCTCATTATCCTGCTCTGATTTTGAATAGCAATAAATTCAATTAATTTCCCCAAGTCATGCCTGTTTTGCCCATGGCAGTAATGAGTGATCTCTCCCTTCCCTTAACTGATGAGGTTTTCATTATATTTTCTCCTCCCATCCAGTTGTGAAGGAAGTGAGAGAGTGGCTTTTGTGGGTATCTGGCATCCAGCCTGGATCAAACCACCATACGTAGTTGCAACCTGACTTGTTTCCTGCTTCCTTCTTACCAGGCACTGAACTCCACACTCTCATGGGATCTACAGCCAAGGCTCCCGTGACCCCACTGCAGCTGACCCCAACCTTCGTTTCCAAAAAAGCCTTCCTGTTTTGTTAATATAATATCGGGCAGCACGCCATTCCTCGTGGGATCCTCCTTCCTCTGGCATGAAGTCGTCGTCAATGCTTTCCAGGAACCTCCTGAATTCTTTGTGCTTTGGTGTGTTGTTTCTCTAGTAGATATCAGGATGGTTAAATTCACCCACAAGAGCCAGTGCCTGTGGCTTTGAGGCTGCTTTGAGCTGTCTGTAGAATGTCTCATCCACCTCCTCCTCTTGATCAGGCAGTCTGTAGCAAATATCCACAACTGTGTCACCCTTACTGGTCTACCCTTTTACCCTGAGGTAACTCTCAGGGCTACATCTCCAATGAAGGTCAGGAGTGATCTTGACCTGCAGACCTTGGTCATAGGCAATTAATTGTTATTTCTATTCATGGTTCTATCAGTCTGACAGTTCTACTCTCTTTACTTCTTCTGCTATAACCTGTTCATGCATCAACTTGTGAACGTCTCAAATAAGCTTTTGACTTACACTTACTGGTTAAAAGTCTAGGGTGAGACATTTCTGAAAATTTTGATATTTGCCTTTAGCAGAATGAGTCATAAAACAATTTTCAGTTCAAAAGAATAATGCTGCAGAGAGATGCTTTAGCTCAATCTAATTGTAAGGAAATTGCTCGCACTGTAGGTTCTTTGTCTTAGAACTTCCTTTCCTGATAATTACCAAAGGCTAGATGCCCTGAAAATTTGGCTAATTTAAGGAAAGACTTGAGTAAAAGAGACAGAATTCTCAGAATTGAAGATAGTGTATTGTGTAAGGGTTTGGGTTTTTTCTTCAACTTCCATCATGTCCTTCCTAGTTTAGGAATATCTGCAGTAAATGTGTTGCAAACACACTGATTGGGAACTCCTACTGCAAGGTATTTAGAAATTAAAATAAGCATTTCAGAAAGAAGTACTTGTGGCTTATTTTGCTACAGGAACATTAAATAATCAATGTGCATTTTCCCTTTTCTATTCCAGTGACCATTTCACTGGGAATAGCACTTCTAGAGGATGACTATTCCTCTCCTAATATCAGAAATTTACTCTTACTGGTTTATGGACTGTGTGGTTTCCCATTTAACCAGGGTGAGACACATTCCAGATATCACTGTAATTTCAGTGTCAGGAAGAGAGTGACAGAAACACACCACATTCCTTCCAAACCTTCCCAAAACCAAAATTGCATCACCTGTAAGACGCTGATGTGTGAAACTGTCTTCTTGATAGTAATAATGCATGTGGTGCAGGAGAATACTTGCAGCAAACAACCTGTGAGTTGATTAAATGTCTCAGTTTCACAAAAGCCATTTACTGTTTTGTCTATTTCAGCACCATAGAAATTCTCCTTTAAACAGAAGAAATGTCAGTTCTGGAAAATGTGACACTAAAACCTTCAGTCAGGAAGCAGAAAACCTTGACAAGAAATGCTTTTTTTATTTTTCCTTTTTTTTTCCCTTGGATGATAGATTTCAATACTTTGCCTCGATGTTTCAGGTTACCCTCCTTTCAAAACTTAGAAAATATAACTGGACAGAGAAAGTTGAGAGGTTTAGATACAATGAATTTTAACCTATTCAGTTTTCCAATCCATTTGGATTTTTGCAGCCTTGGAGACAGCCTATGCTTTTGTTGTGCTGGAAAGGATTTAAATATTATTGAAAACCCATTAGTAACAGTTAGAAAGTCTTTTCAGAGCTGTAAAAATGTGGATGGCTATATACGGAGTAAATTTTCAGTGCAGTGTGTGTGGACTAAGATCCAAATTGGGTGATTTTAATAACTAATGCTAATAGCAATTGTTGCTGAATGTAGGCATAAGTTGCACATACTGTTGTTACCAGAAAAAAAGTTTAGTCATAAAACTGCATATATACGGTTTTATATATACATATAAACTTAGAAAAATGCGGAGAATGCATGCGGGGTTTTGCTTTTGTTGATTTGGCTGGTTTTCTTTTCTTATACGAAGTTCAAATACCTTTTTCTCGAGATTATTGTGTTTATGAATGGTATTTTCCCTAAAATGTGGAGTATAAACGTCCCAGTGTAGATGCCTGACAATATGTATGACATAGTCATGGTTTTTTGTGCTAATGTAGCTGTAGCAAAAGTTCTGGTTTCAATCTTAATTACAGTGGCAGATGTTTTATAGCTACCTTAATGTACCTGCTTTCTGTAAGAGATCTGAATGTATGGACATGTGAATTAGGAGGGTACCAGTGGAATACTAGACTCCCTAATTTGGGAAAATTAAGGCACAGTTTATGACTTTTCATTATCCTTTCATTCCTCAAAGACTTCCATGCAACTACTTTACATGGTATAGAGAATTCAATGTAATAGACATATTTGCTTTTTAGTGAAGACATATTTCAATACTAATGCAACTGGACACAAGTAAAAATAAATCAAATAGTTTTAATGACAGAAGACAGAAAAAAGGTGAAGCTCAACATCTAACAGCACTAAACATTTTATCTTGCTTACTCAGTGCTATAAGTGACTCAAGCTTAAAATTTGTAATATTTAGACCCATGAAAGCATCTTGTGAAAAGAACACAATCCTTGTTTTCAGTTTTATAGTTATGAATTGTGGTCTACTCTGGCAGTCAGATTTTATTTTTTTAAATTTGTGTAGCAGAAAAGATTGAAAAAAAAACCAAACAAAACCAGCCCCAAAACCTGCAGCTGTCATCCTTTTCTCCACATCTAACAGAATAAATGGTCTGGTTAGTTTCCAGTGTAGTTCAGGAGAGGTGTTTGGTTCAAATATCTGTTATACATTTCAAGGTGCCACAGAAGACATGACTATTTATGTGTAGCTGGAATAGAGAAAAAATTAGAATCACTCCAAACCCTACAGGAAATGCACACAATTAATGAAAAAAATTCCAAAATTATACCAGGGAAAGATTCACATTTTTCCTTTCAATATGTATCCTCTGTCTGGTAGATGTTCATCTATTACATCAAAATACTCCATTAATCTCCTTATATGTATTAAAGTATTAACAAATCTATCATGGTCACTGCAAAATAGATGGTGCTATAAAAAGTTTCTAAGCATATGATGTTGACCAGCTGATGTTAGAACCCTTCATCTTGGATATACACAAACCCATGGCATATTGGTCCAAAGCAAAGTGCAATTACGTATATGATCTAATAAGGGGGATTTCATGCCATAGAAGTAAACAAGATAAGCAAATATTTCACATGAAAAGGGCAAGTTTTAGAGAGGTTTAAACTACATTCACATTGTAAGATACAGAGAAGTAGCTTATGCAACGTTTTATAGTTACAATAAATTTATTTAATACCATCCTTAAAGTTGTTATATATATCTGAAGAATGAAAGGAAAAGCCACAAGACTCTGCAGAATGTCCTCTACTTCTTTCTGCTCTACAAGAAGAAAATCATTCAGCTTAGAAGTGTGTGTGGCTGTTTTTTGTGCATGAAGATTTTAAACACACCACATAACAAAGAGAAAATATCACACAAGTCTATTTTCCAAGAGTGGCCTGGCTATTAAGAGAAGCAGTTGGACTGTAACAGATGACTGAATGTTCTTCAAGATGACTTTAAGTGTCAGATGGTTGTATCCTAGGGTTTTTTTTCACCAATCCTTACATTTATATCATGTTCTGTATATCTAAACCAGACAAAAATAAAGAGTTTCATTGTATGTTCTTGTACTATTTAGGGAGATCCTGCATACTCATATGGCCTTTTAAACCATATTCTGGACAGCCAGGTGAGACTACATCAAGGGCAAAGAATGGGCAGGTAATGGTAACTAAACAGTAAACATTAATGGGACTTGCTGATAAAATATCAACTACTAGGTTATGACTTCTAAGGAGTAATATGCAAACTTCAAGAAAACCATCACCAGTGCAGTAATCTTAGCTGCCAGACAAAACATTGATCTTCTCTTAATAATTAAATAGGTAAAGTGTCACAGTTTTCACTTGAATTAGAGAAACAATGGGCCCAGAATCTTTCTTTTATGGCATATACAAAAGCTTTCAAATGCATGCTACTGCATGTGTGAATTTACCTTCCTTGCTGGAATAGCTTCACTTTGTGTAACTAATTAAATATTTATAGGAACAGAGAGTGCAAAAATAACTCTATGTGACAGAGGTTGTGATGTTTATGTGGGAGAAGAAAACCTCAGCGTAAGTTCTCTTAAGCAAATCAGATTTGGATCAGGGCACCCACAGAATAGGCAAGTATTCTCTGCTTGAGACAGGATATACTGCTTCAGGGCTGTCTCATTGTAAATTATTCTAAATTGATGGTTTTTTCTCCGTCTAGAAAGAAAGAAATCTAGGCATTTTTTAAACTTTTACATGAAGTGAAACAATTCTTCTCATTTGAATTTTATGCAATGTGTTAAATTTCCTCTAGACTATTTCATTGCAGTTCAAAAAGAGATGCAGAGGTGTTATGAATATTATGAATGTTGACCTGTCTAGTCATATCTGTATTAGCATTTCTTTTCAGCTATTAAATAACAAAGAATTGTAAAAGTAGAAAGAAAGTTAAGCAGTAAAATTTCAGCTACTACATGACAGGCAGAACTGTGTATAATTCTAATGTTGAAGATGAGTCTGAAAAAGGACACTGACAGACTACATAATTACAGTGTTTGACAGAATACTTTTTTTCAGTTTCTGAATCTGAATATAATGACACTTTTCAGTTCTCAGAACTAGAAGTCTGAGGATGAGTCAGAAGAGCAAGCAATAGCTTCCATTAAATGTCCCAGAGGAAAAAAATGAAAGGAAATGGAATTTAGAAAGAGGAGACGCAACACCAGAAACAACAGAGTCACTATAACACCATCAATAAGGATGGAAAACTTTAAAAGTTTCTATATTGAAGTTCATTTGTTAACTGTCAACCTCCGCTGGAAATCTTCTGTGAACAGATTTTGTTTTGATATTTCAAAATTTCTGTTCCTTGTCTTAGCAGAGCCCAGATCTGCAGAGATGTATGTAAAGAGGGAAAAATATGTTTGAAAATCAACTACGTAAATAGTTTTCTGGCATTATATAAATACCTTGAAGCAGGTTTGGCTTTAAGTATGGAGTGATATTTTTTAAGTGTCTTAATCAATTTTATCTAAAATAGTGCAGTAGTAGCAGCAACACATATTCCTCAACATAGAGGTTAACTTAACTTTATCAAGGTTCTTCACAGCACCATAGGTGAAGTGATTCCAGTATCTGAGATAAGATATTGATACTTTCATGAACCTGTACAGACTTCAAAGCAGTGTTTCAAGATTACAACAGGTTTGACAATATTCTTTTGTTCAGTATTAGAGATGAATGTTAGTTGTGCCTTTTCCAGATCATCCTGTCTATCCCAGATAATAAGGTGTTGTAAAATGGAATAACGTCCCTTCACAAAACAGGAAGATTTTTTCATCAGGTAGCCAACGGGGGGGGGTCTCTGACTGCAAGTCTGAGCTTAAAAGATGTATCAGGAAGTGACCCGTGGGTACAAGATGTGCATGAACATGCACGTGGTGTTCAACTCCAGTCTGTTGGGCTGACTAGTATACTGCTGCATTCTGCAGAATGATGTTGGTTTTATCACAAGCTTTCTAAACCAAAGTATCAGAATTTCTAGGTGAGAATTTTCTGAGAAAAGAGACAATAGTGAATAAAGGCTGTAAGTGTTATTATTTGTAGCATCTACAACAGTCCCACCTGAGGCTGAGGTACTAATTTGAAAAAACTATTTGTAAAAAGGTAGCGGAATCTGCTTGAAATAAGTTATATTTTCATTTCAAACAAAAGGTGGGAAGAAGTTCAAAGAAATGGACTGATTTTTTAATTCTCATTACCAAGATTTTTTGGAGAAAGAATTTTGGAGATCATGCATGGTATTCCAGCTGCAGATGAAAATACAATGCCATCAGTAGAGGACTTATTTACAAATGTATATAAATGCATGCTACAGACTATCGCTTAGAACAGGTTTTACTCAGTAGAATTATGGAAAAAATGTCCAAGGACCCTGAAAAATCTGTCATGTGAAGTTGAGGCTGCAACCTGTTGTTTGCTCAGTCTATTTTCGCAATCCTAGATTCTTTGACCAATGCGTGGACTCTTCAATCATATCTCTGTATTTTCTTCTGAGGTATAGTCTTACACGTCTGTCACTAAATGGAGGAAAGAGTCCTAGGGATTTACTTCCTCAGAAGGAAAATGCCTGTTTAGGGCTTAAAAAGTGACTGTAAATTTTAGTGTATGTCTGTTGAATACTGTAATTGCACTTCAGACTTTGGGAACATTCTAAATCAGAGGAGTATGACCAAGGAAATGGTATTGCTGCTAAGCTGTGGCCATGTATAGAGGACTGACACACTTAGCATTGCAGATGGAGCATTTTGGAAATGTTAGTTCACTAAGATCATGCGGAATATGGCCCAATCTGGTTCATTTAGCTACCTGGCTAAGGACTATTTACTACAGAAAATATGAAAAGGAACAAGGAAAGTGGTAAGTTAAACACATAAATATACAGACCAGAGAACATGATAGAGCTGTATTTATTGTATCCCTGGGTAATTTAATCCTGTGTGCATGTTTGTTTATGCTAACCAAGTAGCAAACCAAGTCAGACTGTCTGATGAACAGGAGAAATCTCCATATGTGAAGTCAGTGGTGGATACGGAGCCCAAGGTCTGACCGTGGATATTAGCCAGGCTGAGAAACCCATGTTAATATTTAAGGGATCTGTGGGAGTCGGGGAGACTGTGAAGCAGGTGGGTGATTTCATGCACCTGTTTGATAGTATACATCAAGCTGGACAAGGAGGGAGAACAGGAGGAGACTCATTTGGAGGGGAAAGGGGCCTGGCATCCAGACAGGGGTGTTGGGTGAATGTTCAAGAGACCTAAGGGTATGGGTGTGCTTCTGAATGTGGAGAGTGAGAGCATGCATGATTTCAGTAGTGAACTTCAACCACAGTCAGAGAGAAGGAGCAGGGTTGGGCCATCTGTACCTATGAGAGTCCCGTTTTATCTGTTGCATCTGGGTGCTTTTAAAGGCAGGGCCCTGAATGGTCAAACTGGGAAACAGCAACTGTGTCCATCAGCCTGGGATGGAAACCCCTGAGACATGGTTCCTTAATCCTTAATAAAACTATTAATTATAATTTCACTAGAATTTCTGGTTTTAACACATAGAATTCAGTCATAATGTACCATTGCTTCTAAAATACTCTAATTTTTAGAAAGTTTTGAGTACTTATTTCCATTTGTGGCTATTTTTTCCAAAGTAATTCCTGTTTGATTGCCCTCTGCAAAATTTTCCATTTTTATGGTAACCAGTTTTTTTCCTGTATTATTTAATTTATTCTTGAGATGTTTTGAATATTATGTTAGAAGTTAAATAAATAAGTGTTGAGTTTAAGCTGGCATAACATTTAATAAATTTCCTTTAATAAAAAGGTCTGCTTTCCTATTCTAAAACCATATTTAGGCAATCTGAAAATAATTCCTTTATTTGTTTTTCTTCTTTAGAAGGACCCATTAGTTTTATTTATTTCTACTTTGATGTATTTTTAAGGTAATATCTTTGGTAGGATCTTAACGAATAAATCAGAATCTTGCTTATATTTTCATGTAATCTGTCAGGTATTCTTCAGTTTACCAACAAGTTAACAAGAAAGGAAAATAAAATTTAAAAAAAAGATCAGAAAAATCTCAACCCATCCACAGAAATTTTAGGGTTTTCTTTCTGAATTTTTGAATAGTATTTCATCTCAGCTTCTTGAAAGGATAACTTAATAAAATAATTAAGTATTATAAATTACTATAATTAATTATTAATATTAATTAACACTTTATTACTCCTAGGATAACTTGCTCTTTTTTTTTGTGATAAATAAAAAAATCTTCTTTTTTTTGACTAAGAGAAACTAAAATAAAATGAAAGATAAATGAAAGCAAAAATCCACATTTTTTTAACCACTCCAAGCATATCAGCTGTAAAGTGAGAAAAAAGCAGAAAGATATATTAAAGGGACACATCAGTTTAAATTATATCAAGCATAAAGGCTGGTAAAAACCTGATATGCAGATACATATATATTGTTTTGATTAACTAACCTATAAAAATAATTATATGCAATCTGCAAACAAGAAATATAACTCACAGCACATGAAATTCAAGGGAGAATTAAATATCGTGTTTTATGTGCTTTTCACCTGGATTTTGGAAAGCCATTTGCCACACTGCTTTGTGAATTACTGGCATCTATACACCCACTGAGTGTGTTTACAGCATAGCCTGCAGTGGACTGAAGAGACACCTGAACCAGCACACGTGCCAGATGCAGTGGAGTCCTGACAGCACTGAGTTCAGCATGAGCTTATTCTTTCCACTCATGCCATCACAATACAGTCAGCTCTCTGTTACCAATGCTAATTGGAGCCTTACTGAGTTTTGAAAGCAGAATTAGTGCTATGGTTTCCACACTGAGCTAACTTAGGTCAGAATCAGCCTCATGAACAGTCCCCTTGCTTTATGAAAGATGCTATGCTGTCCAAATACATGGAGCCACTTTGGGTCTGAAGCTGTGTCCAGCATCTAAACGAATAAGCCCTCCAGATATGACAGAGAGCATGGTGTGAAGACAGCTGGAGCAGCTCTTGGTCACTGGCAAGGGCTCAGCACGGCATGGAAGCAGTTAAAACTTTCTGAGCCAAGGATAGATGCCTTTGCACTCATGTGGCTCTATACTAGGGCAGCAATCTGTGCAGCATTTGTACTGGCCGGCTTCGATCATCTGGGAAATTTTTGCACCTCTGGCATGATTTAGCTACAGCATGGATAGCTATTTCTCAGATGATGCAAAAGTTACTGAATTTAAGTTACCTCTGACCAGCTGTAGATGTTAATAATGTATGCATCTGAGCTACTCAGATCAATTCCCTGTGTGGTCAACTGAGAAAAATAACAACTTTCAGGTTGTGATCTATTTCTTCAAAATCCTGATGGCAATTGCTCTTCAGTTTGCCTAATTCCCTACACTGAATAAAAGAAGCATCAAGTGTCTGTCTCAAATGTGGACATAAGACATCATGTCTAGAGCTAGTTGGCATCATCTTTAGCATCTACCATGGGTCCTGTGCCTTACTATTTTAAAATGTCTTATCAAAAATCTCCCATAGAAAGAGCAAAAAAGCTGATTTTTCATCTACAAATTGACATAGGAGGGACACATTTTTCATGTTCGGAGTTCACAGAAGCTGTGGAGAACCGATATTGTATGACCCTGTAAGACATCCGTTTGCTTTGTCAATTTGGGAATAAGCAGAACACTTTTGTACGGCACCAATATAAAATACAAGAGTGGCTTCAGGACAGTGATCCTGCCTACAATTAAGTTCATAGCATCAAAGCAAAACCACTCATTTTGTGAGTTCCTTAGGCTCTTGTGACACCAGTCTTAAATGCTAAATCATACTGCTCTTCAGACAATTATAGATGCCGAGGGAAATACATAAGCCCTCAGTTAACTGAGTGGATAAAAAGTTGGTACCTACATCCAAAGGACAGCTTTGGATGAATGAGCCTCAACTAAAGGGACCATATGGTAGGTTTGCAAGTAAGTGCGCATACTGTATTCATCTTGAGAGTTGCTAAGAACTTAGCCCTGAACTTGAAGGATGGCCCAAGAGGAATGCTGCATAGAACACTTCACATGTTTTTGAAACATTTTTGTTTTGTTGAAAATAAAAATTAATGAATTTGAAGGCAAGGAACAAAAGGGTGGACAGGAAAAGACCAACTTATCTATTTTGAAAGACAAAATATCAGACTGTTTAAATGTGCTGTTTTGACACCTTCGAACTTCCAGATGAGTAACAGCAAATCCTTTTAAGAATAGAAAATCACTTCTTTCCCACATCTAAGTCTATTACTGTTGTAAGTATCATGCTTAATATTTTAGTTGGAGACAGTCTGAGGGCAATGCTCATTTAAACACACAATTTATGACTGAAGCATTTGGAAGTTTTCAGACACCTACAAAACATCTATTCAACTGGCTTTCACTTATTAATACCACAGCAATAGAATGTTTTTTACAAAATATTAAATGAATTTTTAAAGAAGACAGCGCTAAATTTGTTAGCTACTAATTTACATGATAAGCAATATTGATTATATGACTTAATATGTTTTTTGGTTACATGTCTTCTGATTTATAAAAATCAATGAGCTGCTGTAATACAGAATTGTATTTTTTAAATAAATGCCAGGTCAGAGCTAGGAAACCGTTTGGATAAGGGCTTGATAATCTGTGTTCTGATCACTGTATGTGTTTTCAGACAGAGGTATACCACTGAAACAGTGTGCTTCAAAACCCATCTTCTGTGACAATAAAAGTTACGCAGATTGTACAAAATAACTGTGACTCCAGCCAGCAGCTAACCTAGTCACTCTGTCATTCCTTTCTAGGAGGATGGGTCAGAAGAGCAAGAATGAAGAGCAAAAAGAAGAGCAGAAGAGCGAAAATGAAAAAACTCATAGGTCAGGATAAAGACAGTTGAAAAGGGGAAGCAAAACTGCATGCACAAGCAAAGTAAAATTAGGAACTCATTCACTACTTCCCACCTATGGGCATTTTTCAATCACCTCCTGTAAAGCAGGGCCTCAGCACACACGATTACTTAGGAAGACAAATAGTATCACTCTGAATATCCCCCATTCCTCCTCCTTTCCCCCAGTTTTCATTGGTGAGAGTGACATGATGTGGTATATAACATTCCCTTGGACAGTTGGGGTCACCTGTCCTGCCTGTGTCTCTTCCCAGCCTCATGTGCACCCCAACCTACTCAGTGTGTTGCTATGAACATATTATAAGTTTTTTTGTGTGTAAGCTTTCTGATTATTTTCTCATGGGAGAACATCCTTTTGCTGTCTTTTACTCTGTATAAGCTTTCTGTAAACAAAATATCTGTCTGTTCTTCAAAGACATAGAATTAGTTAGCCTCCTCCTACCTATGAGGAGACTGAACTAAAATTACTTTATCTTTCTAATATTGTAAACTTTCAAACACATTTCCCTAGACGAAGCAGCAGCAGGAGCATGGAATGCTCTCTGCTGAGCAAATATAAAAAAATACTAAAATTATAGAATCATTTTAATAAATCATGTTAGCTTTCTAAAATTGTCGTCAAGAGTCTTTTCTTCTATGTATAAACCACGACAATACTCAGTGCAGGATCAGAGTGGGGAAAAAGGAAATCTTGATATTGTGCTGAACTGTTAGCCATAGCCAAGACACTGGTGTGTTATCAACACTGATTTAACCACAAATTAAAGACACAATATACTGCTGCTATGAAAAAAAATCATCTTTTCCAGTTCCAGTAACTGAGAAGACTTTAGTCAAATAATAGCAAATTAGAAAATACTATTTTAGGGCTATTTTTTGGCAGATTTTACTTGTGTTACTCTATATAAATAATACAATTTAGGTCAATACAGTTGCGTAAGTTGTATATGCTTGGGATTTTTTTTTTGTTGTTGGTTTAGCAGGAGAAAAGTCATACAATTGTTTTACTTTTGAACTTCTTACAGGTGATTGCAAACAGGAGGTTGAAAGGCTGTGTGTAAAAGTAGACGATGTCCATTAAAACTAATGTATACTGGCTGATTATAAATCTGTGAGTGGCTGCCTAGAAAATTGCCCCCAATGACTGTGAATGAAGTCTAAAGAAAGCAAACAACCAGATCTACAGCCAAAAGAATAAGTCCTCAGTCTGTCCTTAACTCACCTAATTGACATTGCAGAACAGTCTTTTGCATCTCTAACAGCAGTCAGGAGGAAGGAGTCCCATTCTACAAAGTGGGTTAAAAGCAAAGTTGACGCAGACTGTGGAGTCTCTAAAAAAATCACATTTCTGTATAACTTTCTATTAAAGGAAAAAAGAGCTTTTAAGCTGCTTAAGTGTTAGGACTAGATATATATCTATGAGTGAAGTATGTACTAATTCTTTAGAAATGGACTGAAAACCCAAAAACCCTGTCTCTAAAATTAGGTCCCATACAGTTAGCCAGTTTTATTCCCTTTGCAGTGTGTTCAATTTAAACCGATTTGGAGCTCAACACCTTTTGAACCTTCATTTTTTTGCATTGTTATTGCCTCTGTTCAAATGGGTTTGCTGAGATGTTGTTATGATCTGGTTATGAAAATGATAAGAAAGAAGGGTCTGCCCGAATTAAGGTGCAAACGAGACCATATTCCAAAGTCAACAGTACAGATTTTATGTAACATTAAATGTGAAGTAGAGAGATAGAAAGAAATAGGACATGGAAGGGTGGGAGAGAAAGAGAATGACCGCAATACAGATTAAGTAGAAAATATCACCACTCTGTGGATCCCAATGGCATCCCATTGATCCTCTTTCTGTGGTCTTCTTGGTGATGATGGTCCTGCAAAACATAGAATTCAATGGATTATAATGTTTGGGCCAGGTGGGAATACTCAGGTACCTCCCCTGGGCAGTTGGACACAGTCTCTTGCAGCAGACTCTGGATGCTTTGCATCACTTGCATCACATGCAGTGCTCTGCTTCAAGGCCTCAGCAATGAGTCTGGGGAGCACTCTGGGGGTCTTTGATGGATGGTGACACCCCCTCAGCTGCCCTCATGTGAATGTCCCATGGTGTGGCCTTCCCGGGGTGGGGGCTTTGCAATTGGGCCAGTTTGTGTGAGGGAGGGTGGATGCTTGCTCTCTCTGACCAGAGGCTACACCACAGCCCCAAAACTTTCCTCCTCCCCCTTTTGTTGTGGGTGGGTGTGCAAACCTGGCCTCAGCAGATGAGCCTGTGGGCTGTAGGCTCTCCCACCTTCAACCCTGCCAGAGCTGATCTTCAGGACAGCTGCTGGGTTTGGTTTTCTTGAGGATACATTCTTCTCTCTCAGCCTCGTTTACTTCTTCCTAGACCTGAGATAATTGGACAACAGTGTCACCTTGATCTTATCTCAAGTTCCTTTAGGCACAGTTCCAGTCAGGAGGCTTATTGAGGGAGGGGTGGCCTTGGTGGTCACAGCTTCTGCCTGTGGCCTCTTGTCCTATTGCCTGGGACCACCAAGAAGAGGATGGCTCCATGCTCTTCACTCCCTCCCCTCCAGTGGTAAGATCCCATCTCAGCCTTCTCAATTATAATCCAGATGATCTGACAGAATCGTCTTCAAAAGGTGATTTTTTTATCTAAGGTCTACCGGTTATATTTGATCTTTAAAGTTCTAGGAAATTGAATTCAAAGGTGGAAACCACACAAGACAAACACAAGGAGTTCACAAGGAGAGTTCTGCGAACTAACTTCATTTGAATGAACAAGATATCCCTACTAAAGAACTTTTTCCCTTTACACTTAAGGTTTTATATTCTAGCATGTGGGACTAAACTTCTTCCATCCTTTAAATGGAACTGCTGTGTGAAGTTATTGCAATGCTTAATAGCCACCCCTCCTCTGAAATCAATATTTTATTTCCTCAGTGTTACAAAAGAAAGGAAAAAGTCTTCTAAGTCACTAGCGCTCAATGTTAATTGCATCATGTAAAAAGCAAATTTTGTCAACTTGCTTTATTCTCCGTTGAGTAAAAGAAGACTTACAGTTTAGGAGCAGGAATAGTTTAGCAAACTTCTTATGTGACTCTTCAGATAAAATTTGTTTCTGTAAGTAAAAACTGCCCAATAAAATATTTGTGATTCTGTGATGTAATTACAGTGTTACACTGCTGACTCCCTTTAGATCTGTGTGATATCGAGTTATCTCCATGGAGCTCCTCCATGCAAATCAAAGAATAATACCCACCGGAAGGCATGCAGACCCTTGTCAAACCTAGCACATTTGCTGCT
This sequence comes from Leptocoma aspasia, assembly GCA_013399835.1. Lineage (NCBI taxonomy): Eukaryota > Metazoa > Chordata > Aves > Passeriformes > Nectariniidae > Leptocoma > Leptocoma aspasia. The sequence goes on from VXAX01002093.1 coordinate 156,064, forward strand.
TGCACATGGGTCTGTCTCCTTCTCTCCATCACTTTGTAGCAACAGCAGCTTATGCCATTCTTGAGAAGGCTTTAGGCTTTCCGTGAGAAGACTGTCTACTGTCTAGGCTTGTATTAGTAATGATGAAACCCATTTTCTGTGGTGTTTTCTGAAGCAGCTACACAAGTACTTTGCCACTTAACTATTGGGCATTATATCAGAGATGGTATATTGAAGTGGTGACATTAAAAGACAGTGTGAGTTGGATCTTGTATTCATCTTCAAAGGGGAAGCTCTGAGCTTATACTTGAATTTTCAGCTTTCTTCGATGTGGGGGAAATTTCCCAGTTTGGTCCTGATGTTAAATTTCAGCCTTGAGCAAGTGGTTTTTAAGAAAAGACTAGCCTGTGACAAACAAGAATCAGTGATAGGCTGATAATTATAGCAATGTTTGAATGTACTGCTGTGCCTTGCCTTTGTAGTGAAGCTAGTGAAGCATCCCCTAGAGTAAATTGCATTTTTCATAAATACCAAACATGCGGGAATAATTACTGCAAAGTATTTGAATGCCTAAAGGCTCACTCCTTTGTGAATGGAACCAACAGTGAGAAACAGACATGGAACAGGCACGCATTTCCTATGTCTGTCTTTCCCAAATGCATTCATTCTATCCTGTTCTTCAAATACACTTCAAAAGGCTTTTTTGCCCTTTTGAATTCAAAACATCATTAAACAATCACTGCTTTTCTTGTTTGAACAACATGCTCTTCTCAGTTCTAGATTTAGTAATAAAGTCTAAAATTTCTGAGATGAGACATTTCATAAATGAGCCATCTTCTCTACCAACTGGGAACATTTTGCAGTGTGGTTTTCATCTTCTTGTTTTTCTGTGGGCAGATGAGTCAAGTAAAGATTATCAAGTACCAGAGTGTTGACGTTGCATATTTATGTTAATATAGCTGAATACGTTTGTTTTCATGATTTTTCTTTCAAAAGTATAATTGAACAATCTTTGTAGAAACTGACTGCTTATATACAAACCTTCAAGACAAAAATATTCCCTCTTTCAGGTATTTATTATTTTCAGCCCTTAGTTTTTGTACTTTCCCACTTCCTAAAATCTTTTTTTTGGTCTTTCTTTCTCTCTTAATTACATCAGGTAATCTCTCTAATGATATTGTCATATATTTTAGCTCTTTTTTCATCTTTTTTTTAAGCTTTTTATTACCTGTTTATTCTGGCTTGTTATTCACTGAAAATATCCCTGTGAAAGATGGTTCTTTCAACAGGGACCAGAGACCAGCTTTTTTTTTTATCTGACTGTTGTTTCTGTTAACTGGTGAAGATTTATGCTGCCTTAGACACAACCTCTTGTAGGATGATGGATTGTTCCTACAAAAATAGCCTATTTTGCTATGAATCTTCTGTTGCTGGACATATAGTCTTCCAAAATTGCTAATTCCAAAGAAGATGCCAGTGTGGAAAGAATGAAGCCTAATTTACCCTGGGTAGGTACTAATTTCAGCATTTCTTTAGTTTCATTTTTGCACTGAGCTTACTTTGATTCTATGGTTTTATTGACTGTCTTGTTTTAGAATAATTCCTGAAAATACTGGCTTTGAGATATAGAAACTGTGTGAGTAAATAATTTCTACTTTGTGATTGATGTGGGATTCAGGTTCAAATTCATACATATACTTACGTAGTTGTCTACACACAACTTAAACATCTACACCCTCCCTCCAGTCAGTGGAACTGATTGTATTTCTGGGTTGGCAGTTACAGAATGACTACAATAGCAATACACAACAAATTTCAAGTTTCATCTATGGAGAGTGGAATTTTTTTTTGTAGTATCTCTTGTGGCTTAAATTATTGATGCTCAGAAATGCAGAAAGTCTAGGACAAGCAACATTCAAAACATAAAGCACATTATTTATTAACATTGGTATTTCTGTATTGAAAGACTTAAAATGATATGAAGGTTAATTGTTACAAAAAATTGGCTAAAGAGAGAAAACCACATTACATAAATGTTTTGAACAACAAAATGTGACAAGATTGTTATAATTGACATGCAATGTAAAATCCAGAAGATGTCTTGGGCATCTAGGATCTGTAAAAACAGAAGGAATTAAGTAACACAGCAAGACCCAGAATGAATCAACATATTGAAACTGCAACATTAAATAATTCATATGACACTGGCCCATACAGAAAGGCTAGATACAGATAGGGACCAAAAATCTCATATTGGATATACAATAGGGCTTCAAGAAAACATTTAAATTTGAATGTGTACAAACTTGAACCATTATTATCATTTCTTTCAGAGACTTGAAAAATTCTACTTTTTCAAAATATATATAAAATATGAGCTTTATTTTAGTAAAGTTGTCTGGTGATTACTACATGCTCCTCTCATTTTTAATTTTTACACAGGTGTGAATACAATGCCCTCCTTTGTGTGAAAGAACTCAAATATATTACTTCAATTTCTACTGGTATGTAGTGGAGAAAGAAATAAAGGCATGGGATAGAGAAAAGGGAGGTACATTTTTTCATGCATTGAAATGCTTAGAAGTGTTAAGAATAATTTTACTGGAAGGACAATCTAGAAGCTCATTAACATGATATTTCATTTTGCCCAGGCAGACATCAAAAGGAAAATAATAATTTAAAAAATATTGTGAATGTAATGAATTTTAGCTTCCTTAGTATTCTCAAAGTTTCTCACATTTAATACATTCCACCTTAATGAATTTAACCTTATTATTATTTGCACTGCATAGCATACTGAAATATCTTACTCATGGTATATTGTCAAAGAACTAAAGGAATAAAACACAAACTAAAAATCTTTATATTTTTCCCACAGATAGAGACTGAAGCATGAATACTATTGTAATTGGGCAGAAATACTGCTACCATTCTGATTCTATTATTATTTCTCATTGACAAGTTGTTGCTAGTTCACTGATTTATTTGGGTTTATTTTCTTTGTTTTCTAAAGTATCATGAAAGTACTCTTTACAGATATGGTCTAACCAGAAAAAAAAAAAAAATAGTGTCACAGAATGTAATATCTATGAAGATCACAGTCACTGGAAAGTATATATTTTACAAGTGACTGTCCACGTTGTTGTAAAATAAGCAAATTCAAGTTTAAATTATAAGAGATTTATCTTAAGTCAAGTATATTTTTCATGTCCAAATGTTGAGTTTTCAATTAAGCAATAATAAATTTATCAATAGAGAGGTACTATTCTATAGTGAGATTACAGACAGCAGCAATCTTTGTTTCATATTAAATTGATGCCAAATCCAAGATTCCATCAAAGCTACTGTCAGTCCTTGCTGCCGCCACATACATAGTAAATATTACTAAATATTACTCTACACTTTATTGACTATTCAAAGTGTGTGCAATCAGACTGAACTCCTAGATTTGTCATGTTATGCTATTGTGCAAAATTAATCTGAAATCAATGCAATACTCCCACTGAATTAACACAACTTTAAATCAAGACTTGTCACTGTAATGACACATCTCAGGTTATCTTTTATTTGTGATGCAAAAGGAATCTGTTCTTTATCTATGTAACCATGATTTTAATATGGAAAGAAAAAGTGCATGGTGGCACTTCTGCTCATGACATAAACTGTGCACTGTGCCATAAAATCAAGGTTAAGTACGGGAAAGAGGAGCATATCAATGAGAGTTTTTACTATCTGGGATTTAAAAGAAAAGATGATTAAGGACACATTTTTGGTTTGTTATGAGCTGTTGTTTCACTTGTGTCTGAAGTGTGGAATTGATCCACAACAGTTTATAGTAGCTGATTATTTAGCTGTTAACACCTAATTCCAATCTTCATTTGCACCAGTAACTACATGTCTGTGAAAGTAGGCTGATTTATGAGCATGTGAGCAAGCTTAGAATTAGAGCCATAGACTTTACAACTACACTATCAAAGCACAAAATAAAAAAAAACAGATTCTCTTAAACCAATTTTTGGCTCCCAACTCTGCACAGTCTGAGCTTTTCATATATATTAATAAATTTATCCTCACAAAGTTCATTTGAGAAAAGGGAATATTTTTTAGGTTCTTTGAACAATTGTTGCTGTGGAAAAGAATCAGATGTATTAAATGTCAAGCATCAAAAGTTTTATTCCCAATATTACTAAAAATTCATAGTCCAGAGAGATGAAAAATGAAAGGCTAAATTCAATAATAGTGTCTCAATATCATTTCAGTGCTGTGTGAGCTGGTGTCCCACATAGTTATTTACAGATTATTTTAGAGCAGTTGTTCTTACCTTTTTTTGAGTTACCTTCAGTATAATGATCTTCTCACCATCCACATGCCCCATGTCTCTGCCTCTTTAGCAAGGGCTCTATCACTGTTCCCTTCTCATTTATCAGGGTGCAGTCCTTTGGCAGGAAATCAGTGGAATAAATGGAATCATGTTAGTGCATCCACTGAGACAGTTCAGCTAATTCTATTTTTTCCAATTCCCAAGAGAGAAAAAAATTCTATGGAGTGCATTGGCCTATATCTTGAGATGAACCACTTGTTTCTGTGCTCTGACATAATAGAATTGATAGGAGAAGTTATAGGCAGCATGGAGAGGCAATGAAGAGCTGATATGCCATGCAAGTTGTGCAGGCTGGAATAGCCAGTTTGGAGAGAAATGGGCCTCATATTTCAGGTGTATTGAAAATCCACATGTAGTAGAAGGGCAAGAAATGAGACAATCAAAGTTGCAAGGAAATAGAAAAGGGCAGTCTGATAGCAGATTCCATATATGATGGACATATTTTCAATGGATTTGGCAATATTTCCGTATGTATTCACTAAAGGTAAATCATGTCTGACCAACCTGATTACCTTCTACAATGGAAAAGCTACCTGCATGGATGAGGGGAGAGAAGTGGGTATTGCCTACCCCCACCTCAGGAAAGCTTTTGTCACTGTCTCTCACAACATCCTTGTAGCCAAACTAAGGAAAGACTGGATGAGTGAAGTGCAAGTGGATGGAGAACTCACTGAACAGCAGATCCCAGAGGGCTGTAATCAGTGGCGCAGGGTTTAGTTGGATACCTGTCTCTAGTGGTGTCCCGCAGTGTTCAATACTGGGCCCAGAATTGTTGAATTTATTCATTAGTGGCTTGGATGAAGGGGCAGATGCCTCCTCCTCAGCAATTTTGCTGATGACACAAAGCTGGGAAGAGTGGCCAGTATCCCAAAGGGCTGTGCAGCCCTTCAGAAGGACCTTGACAGATTGGAGAGATAGGCAGAGAAGAACCGCCAGAAGTTCAACAAAGGTAAATGCTGGGTCCTACACTGAGCAAGAATAACCCCAATTATTTTCCAATCTGCTGGAAAGCAGCTCTGCAGAAAAGGACCTGGGGATCCTGGTGGACTACAAGCTGTCCATGAGCCAACAGTGTGCCCTGGTGTCCAAGAAGACCAGTGGTGTCCTGTGGTGTAATAGGAAGAGCACTGCCAGCAGATTGAGAGAGGTGATCCTGCCTCTCTAATCAGCCCTGGTGAGGCCTGAGAGTCCTGTGTCCAATTCTGTCAAGGGAGACAGGAAGATTCTGGAGTGGGTCCAGCAGAGGGCCACAAAGATGATTAGGAGACTGGAACGTCTCTCTAACGAAGAAAGGATGAGAGAGTTGGGCCTGTTCAGCCTCAAGAAGAGACAACTGATAGGGCATCTCATNGCAGGGTTTAGTTGGATACCTGTCTCTAGTGGTGTCCCGCAGTGTTCAATACTGGGCCCAGAATTGTTGAATTTATTCATTAGTGGCTTGGATGAAGGGGCAGATGCCTCCTCCTCAGCAATTTTGCTGATGACACAAAGCTGGGAAGAGTGGCCAGTATCCCAAAGGGCTGTGCAGCCCTTCAGAAGGACCTTGACAGATTGGAGAGATAGGCAGAGAAGAACCGCCAGAAGTTCAACAAAGGTAAATGCTGGGTCCTACACTGAGCAAGAATAACCCCAATTATTTTCCAATCTGCTGGAAAGCAGCTCTGCAGAAAAGGACCTGGGGATCCTGGTGGACTACAAGCTGTCCATGAGCCAACAGTGTGCCCTGGTGTCCAAGAAGACCAGTGGTGTCCTGTGGTGTAATAGGAAGAGCACTGCCAGCAGATTGAGAGAGGTGATCCTGCCTCTCTAATCAGCCCTGGTGAGGCCTGAGAGTCCTGTGTCCAATTCTGTCAAGGGAGACAGGAAGATTCTGGAGTGGGTCCAGCAGAGGGCCACAAAGATGATTAGGAGACTGGAACGTCTCTCTAACGAAGAAAGGATGAGAGAGTTGGGCCTGTTCAGCCTCAAGAAGAGACAACTGATAGGGCATCTCATCAGTGTCTGTAGGTAGGTGTCTAAAGGGAGGGTGTCAAGAGGAGGGACCCAGGCTCCTCTTGGTCATGCCAGACAACAGGACAAGGAGCAACAGACAGAAACTAATGCACAGCAAGTCCCACCTGAATCTGAGAAAGTGTTCCTTTTCTGTGTGGGTGAAAGCACTCTGGAACAGATTGTCCAGAGAGGTTGTGGAGTGTCCCTCACGGGAGATGTTCAAAAACCATCTGGACATAATGCCATGCCATGTACTCTAGGATGACCTTGCTTGAGGAAGNCACAAAGATGATTAGGAGACTGGAACGTCTCTCTAACGAAGAAAGGATGAGAGAGTTGGGCCTGTTCAGCCTCAAGAAGAGACAACTGATAGGGCATCTCATCAGTGTCTGTAGGTAGGTGTCTAAAGGGAGGGTGTCAAGAGGAGGGACCCAGGCTCCTCTTGGTCATGCCAGACAACAGGACAAGGAGCAACAGACAGAAACTAATGCACAGCAAGTCCCACCTGAATCTGAGAAAGTGTTCCTTTTCTGTGTGGGTGAAAGCACTCTGGAACAGATTGTCCAGAGAGGTTGTGGAGTGTCCCTCACGGGAGATGTTCAAAAACCATCTGGACATAATGCCATGCCATGTACTCTAGGATGACCTTGCTTGAGGAAGGAGGTCGGACGAGATGATCCCCAGTGGTTCCTTCCAACATTACCCATTGATTCCAAGAACAACTCAAGTGACTGAACAAGTAACAGTTGGATAACGTAAGCTTAATTTTGATACCGTAATTTAGATACCTCAAAGGCCTTTCATCAATTTTTGGTGAAGTCATTGCAGACTGGCCAAAAGTATATCTGTGAAGATGGTAATTTTTTTCATGTTAGGTTCTTGCCCCAGAACAGATATTTTTAATTCGGGTCAATCATCCACACATAGGTATCTCATGCCATTTGAAATGCCCTTAATAGTTCAACATATCACTTTCACAAGGCTGACAGACAGAAAGATGTGTGCTCTTCTGTAGTATCAATTGTAATACAGCAAAGGCATCCTATTGCATCTCAAGTTACACTATTATGCTGTGTCTGGACAAATGGACTGGATTCCTTATTCCTCCATTTACGTACATGGAAGCATTTCATTCAGGTTAGTTATCAGTCAGATCACTGAGACATCTACACTTAACTACAAAGCAATGGTTCATTTAGGAAAGATGAAAATCAGCTTGGTCATACTTGTCCTCTATAACTCCAGGCTTTTTTATAATCTTACTATTTCATCATATCTGCCCCTACTTCCTCCTATGAAATTACTCTGAAGATATATGGTGAAATGAAAAAGATGAACTGTGCTCACTTCCAGAGCTGCCATGAACTTTTCCAAGATCTTGGACAGAGCCTCATGCTAGTTACAGTCAGGCCATGTGCTTGGTTGATCAAGCAGACAGAAAAATCACCGCAAATATCCCTTTTAATGCTTAGGCAGATGGGTGTAGAGCTGGTAAGGTGCTTTTTTCATGTGTCGACAATGCCTATGACGGTATGAATACACATGCTGGAGGTCTAGAAAGGAGAAGAGGAATTGTGTCACAGGAAAAGGCATAGGTTGTTGTGACTGTACACGTGAGAGATACCAGGTGAGTTTCTTAGTCCAAAGCCCGGGGTAGAATCACCCAACGGCTGTAAGTTTCATGTGTTTTGTGTCAGGAGGGCATCCAGGTTCTTACAAAAGGAATGCAAAAAACAGAGTAAAGAAAACTCATAAATGAGAACTCAGGCATCTAGAGTTCGACTTTTAGTCTGAATAATCACACTGTGTTACTTATGCCGTAGTACATTTTCAAGGTAAATTTTTTGCTTTAAGAAATCTTTGTAAAGATGACATATTCCATCATGCAAATCTAGAAAACTGCCATTTCAGATGATTTAAAGTTTTCTTTTAAAATGAAAATTAGTGTTAAACTGTCTTGGTCATTTAATAGTAATTTTTTTTTTATAATTAACCTTGGAAAAGTGTTCTTTATCTTCTGGCTTTATCTATTGTTCTGAGAATTAATTTCTCAGTCATTCAAAAACATCCAAATAGCTGTTTATTTTGCTAATGAACAAATATATTTGTATTCTGTATGGGTACCTAAAACCATCCAGTTTATAAGAGGACCCCAGAAATACCTGTGTCATTAGAAAGAAGAGTATCCAGCTATAAGATACCAATGGAGATAGATAAATTCATTTGGAAAGAGGTTTAGATTTTATCAGTGCTTCTTCATCTCCCCGAGTACCTATCCATTTTTACTAACTAAGAAGCCAAGAGCAACCTAAGTATCTCAATAAGACATTTAAAGTTAATGATGTGAATTGATCCATAAGCTTTTTAGACTCACTAAGCCTACACAATATTTCTCTATAAGACTCAAGAATAATGATTTATACACACTGTGTCATGGAATATATTCTTGCTTTCCTAACAAGCTGATTTGAAGTTTATGGTACCTACATACAACTCATGATAAAAACTGCTGTGAAAACAAGTGCAGAAGTTTCATACACTTTCAGAAATGTTAAGAGCAATTTAAATACTATAAGCACTGCAAATATTAAAAGAACTAACATTCTGTTATGGTTTTTAAACTGAGCCTAAAATAAAATTGTTGATCAGAAGCAGCTCTCAAGAACTATGATCTTACCTGTGGACTAGGAGGTGGTTGTGTTTATTACAGATTTATGGATGAGACATTGCCTCTGAAGGACTTCAGGCTTGTCAATTATTATGAGAAACCAAAGGTTTCTTCAGCATTTCTTTAATTAATGTGGACTTCTTATAAAAAAAGCAACCAAATACAACTGCACTCAATTATCAATTTAAGTATTTTTTGAATGAATGTTTATCACTGTATGTCAAAGAGGAATAGATGTGAGAATGAAATTGTGAGTTACTAAAATTACAACTTATATGTAATAGCACTTGTGTATCAAAATATATGCATCTAGGATTTAGAAAACAAAAAACCCCAACATTTTTATGTATAACTCACCCTCTGAACTGCTCTTATGCCATGAGCCCATGTGTGTATTCCAGGGTAAAAGATAACCAACAGCTTTGAATCTCAAGATTTCCTGATGTCTACTTCTATTCTCATGTTCAATAATAATTTGTATTTTCTTTTAAGATCTAACCTAATCTACCCAACTGCTAGTGTCTTTAATTGCTCTTTCTACAGGTAGCTGTCAGATATGACCAGAAAGTTTAACCTTGGCATTGCAGACTATGTCTCATTATCTACAAGAAGATACTTGGATTGAGAATTTAGTCAGATTGTAGTTGCTGGCTTTCTGACTGTCTTTTTACAAGTTGTATAACTACCTTCAAAAAGAAATGCTGGAATTACCCATTTTTAAGTAATATTAAAGTTTTAGAGAATGGTATGATAATTAATTTCCTGACATTAACTTGGCACACATTTTCAACCGATTTCTAAACTGCTTTTTAAAAAATCAAACCAAGGTCTATGAACTGTGTTTTCTTTGCATTCTAATAAAAATACAAGATGATAACAGCTTTGTTTAGGTTTTGTTTGTAAATTACATTTGTTTTGAGAAAGATCACTCTGCTCTTTTATCATACTTCACTACTTAGTTTTTGCTTACTTTTGTATACAAGCATTTTTTTTCCCTGTCTATAAACTGGACAGGAAAAGTTCTTTATTAATAGTTTTCTCTTTATTACTAAAGTTGTCTGAGTTCTAGTTGGTATATATTCATTTTTTTAGCAAAACTTGTAATATTTTAAAATTTTTAGCAAAACTTTAAGACAAAAGAAAAGCAACCCTTGCTTGTTTGTATAAAGGAAATGGATTTACAAATATAAATAGGAGTTTGTAATAGGACAATTTTAAAAGGTTAAAGGCTTTGATTTAAATTCACATACGTACATAGTGTTTGTAACTCTAAGGCTGTGGTTTTGATCCCTGCATGGGCCATTCATTTAAGAGTTGGACTTGATGATCCTTGTGGGTCCCTTCCAACTCACAATATTCTGTGATTCTGTGACTAAGCTGAGCTATCTGAGCTGTCTAAATCTCTGAGGTCCACAAAAATCGAGTCTTGAAAACTTGAGAAGCCAGACTTTTCTTCTGGTGCCAGCTGGTTTAAGTAGTGAAAATAGCTTTTCTTATCTTATTTTAGCACTAGTTCTCTTGGACAGATTAAAAAGTGTAGAGGAAAGCCAAATGAATAATAACAGCAACAACAAAACACAATTTATGGAGCTTGTAAAAATATTTATTTTGAGTCTAAAACTTTTGTTATATTTCAATGGTTGATATATCCAGCCACAACTGTGTACATCCCTTCTAGTTCTATCTATAGTTATTTAAAACATATGGGATTATCCAGTAATTTGTTAATCTGATGTCTGTGAAAACTTTTTCATTGATTTACAGGCAGACAGACTGAATGGTCAGAAAGTAATGTCATTTCATTTACATAATTTCATGTTTGTGACAGTTCAAGAATGATCTCATTCTATGAAGCACTCAAGATTTCAATGCACAGGTATTATTGCAAATAAAAAGCATAATCCATGGTGTATTCTGTGCCAAAACATATAAGAAAGGTAACTGCCTCTTTTCAGTCACTCCACTGATTTCCTGTGTAAATAGGGAAAAAACCCTGAGTATCAGATTTATTTCATTGAATGTTATGTACCCTATCCTTGGTATCTGCTTAGTCAATGATAAGGTACATGTATCTCCAAAGATAATTCTCTTCTTCAAATAACTGAAGCATGAGGACAAAAATCACCCTTTGGATAATGATAAATGCCAAAATTAGGCTTTGGTTGAAACAAATCTTGATTTTAATTTCTCCATGTCTCAATGCCCTTTCTTTAGGCCCAGACTGTGCTCTTTTCTACAGAAGTTCCTGCTGGAAATTTTAAAGCTCTTTAGAATTCTAGTTTTACTATGACAGTTGTCATCTACTAGTTCCCATTATTACTGATAATTAATTCTAGCTTTTGAATTATACACCTTTCTTAAATATTTCAAAAAAATATAAATATTTGATACAGTAACACAGAAAAGTTGAAGAAGCTGTTGCATATAATAGTACCAGGAGAGAGAGAAACCTAGAGGATGACAGCTGAGATCTGCTACTCTGTTCCTCTGTGCACTCAACTCAGCAAGATTATGTATCTTATTAATGCCATCTACTTCGGAATCAAACAGCATCCACATCCTTTTTGGTCAGTTTGACAAGTTGTCACTATTAACTTACGCCCTGTCAGATATCACTCTATTTTCCCAAATGGAAATACTTCAGATTTCTTCTAATTCTTTCCTTTCTCTTTCTTCTCTTGAGCATGTTCCAATTTTGACTTCATGCACAACTGCTTCAAACATCTTTTACAGTCCATGTCACTGCCAGTAAATTAAATTTTTCCAAAGTCAGTTACTTCCTTGTCTCTGTCCTACAAGTGATACTGTCAGTAAATGTAGCCCAGACCACAAAGATAACTTTTCTCTGGAAAAACTTCGCTTACTCGTAATCTCCCCAGTCTAATTAACCTTCCCCCCAAAATAATAAGTCAAAAGACATTTTATTATGCATTCTTTTTAGAAAGAACAAATTGAATTCTTATGGAAGCAGTTCATAAGCGTACTTATGTACAGCAGTACAAGTCTGCATACTTTTTCCCCCCAAGGAGTCACCTGACTTTATTTTATTTAAATATTTTCAAACACGTTACCTGATCTCTATCTACATTTTCTGCTGAAAAGAGAAAAGAATTTTATTTTATTCAAAAAACTTCTGAAGGCTTAAGGACAAGAAGTTGAGATTATGGTCACAATTATGAAAGTTATAAGTAAGGAAAAATGCATGCCTGGCTAAAAAACCCCTACACTTTTAACTCCCAGTTAATGATTTCTAAGATTCCCTTGATCAATTAAAACTGATCATATACCTCAATCCTCTGAATTTTAACAAATCTTTTAAGACCACATTATCTTTTTTCCATAAAAATAAATTGTGCTTATCTAAGATCTTGGAGATTATTCTTACAACCAGAGAGAGAGAAGAAAGCTAAAATTATACATTTACTTTATATTTTATTTAGAATTTCCTGCATGCATTCTTCTGTAGAGATCATAGGGTACAATTGTAATTGCTTATCAACATAAAATCATTTTCTATAGGTTTTATCAAATTTATTAAGCATGGAAATGATCAGATGTATTTTAACATTTTTTGCTATGTAATAAGGGGATTCATATCAGTTTTATGCTTGGCTGGTGAAGAGTAATGATTCTTTTGATTTTCTCAGCTAGATTTCCCCTAGCTCAGGGATTTATATACATCAAAGTCTATCATAATTGAAGAAGTTACTAACAAATAGCAAACTTGTCATTATGATGCATTAGCATCTTAAAGCTGCTGTATGGGCATTAATAAGATTTAACAGGCCTGATCAGCCTTACCTGAGGCTTCCAGCCACACCCATGTGTCCAAAGGCTTCAGTTCAGTTCCTCAATGGGCTCATCAGCCCCCTCCAGAGCTATGCCAGAAGAGCATTGAACCTCTGCTCAGAGGTGGGCATTCCCTTGCCTGTCCATGGAGCCCCATAGTCAGAGCTCTGTTGCCACCGCGAGGGACCCGTGCTGAGCTGGAGCCTCTCCGTGCGGTCCCAGGTAGATGTGGCTGACACGGTACTCTCAGAGCCCACACCCCCCTGCCTGCTTAAACCAGAACCAACAGCGGGGTTATGATGGCTCCATCCAGTCCACTCTGGATTTTGGGGGACAGATGGCAACAGGGTAGCCAAGGGCTGTCAGGAATGGTGACCCAGATGTCTTGCTAGTGTGCTGATATGACTATGAATCTATCATCCTACTCCATAAATATCAGACAGCCCAGAGCCCTTGAGCTCTCCGGCATGCCAGTGGGCTGCATGCCAGGATCTCCCCTTGAGTAAGGACATCTTTGAAGGTTACTCCTCGAGGTTGAGATGTTCCTTGCTGCAACAGATCATTGGTAATGATTAATAGTGGGCTAAACTTTAAATACTAGCTGAGTGATATAAGGATTGATTGTGTGCATATAATCATTTAGACGTAAACCGTTGACCAAATGTAGGACTAGGACTGGATCTAGTTACACCTAAACTCCTCTCTGAGATGGAGTTAAGAGCACAAGGAAGTCCTTTCTGGACATCAAGATTCAACAGGAGGCTCTCCCTGCTTTATCCAACCCTGTCCTCTATGCAGATATCAATCCAGTCTATCTTGGATTGTCATGGAATCCTGTTAAACCACTGTCACATTTACCATTGAATTTTGATAGCTCACTGTTTTATATCCATAAAGTATATTGTTGTTTTTCTATTAGGATAGAAGTGCATCTTTCCATTCAAGACACGATGACCTGTTCTGCCAACTGTCTTGGGCACCCTCAGCTCCTGGTGCTCTTCAGGATCAGCTAGCCCTTTCTACTTCCTAACAATTGCTTTTGGATGAAATATGCACTAATTTTGCACTAACATGTACCTGAGTGTTCAGAATTAATACTGAAATACTGAAACAATGATGGAGCTGTACCTTCAAACAATAAAGCAAAATGTTTTTTAGGAGTAGCCTGCCTAAATGAAAAGTTTCTTCTCACTCATTTCTGCATAATAGCACTTCTTTCTTAGTCTAAACATATCTGAAATGCAAGACTCAGGAAAATATTCTAAAGCAGTTTAGGCATGTTGTTCTCTTTTTAAATAAAAAAGAATAAACTGACTGTTTACTTCCACCCTGAAGTACTCAGATTTGGAAGTAAATGCATCTTGTTTATATTGGTAAATATTTTTAAAAATATTTTAAATATTGTTTCCTCTTTTTTTCACCTTAGTGTATTTTAACTTCTAATAAATATGGTCCTAAAGTAGTCTGTATTTTAAAGAATCTAAATAAATTTTTTGTCACAACCAATACAGAGAACATAATAAAGTTGCATTAGAAATTGATACATTAGAATTTATACTGGTTTCTTTTTTACCTATGCTACTGAACCTTACCTGAACCTTTTCAGGGTTTTGAGATGTCAAGAAAGGAATCAGTATTTTATCAGCTCACAAGTACTTGCAGCACCTAAGAGACATCGCCAACAAGAAAATGTTTATTGTTACAGCAAACTCTGGTAATCCAAAATAATTTGTTTATTTTTAATTTTACTGTCTATTTCTGCAATCGTCCCTCACAGGTCTTTCTTTCCATTCTTGAGCAATATCAATGTACAGGAAATTCTGCCTATTTCTTAGGGAAAAAAAAGTCCAAAGAACAGTAGTTTTTAAATTGAAATCTATGCTCTTCCTCTATTCCTGAGGAGCTATTTGGTTTTTAAAATTCAGTAGGAAAGAAATCATCTATATAAAGACTTTAGGAGTCCTTAGAACATCAAATCATCTGTTTGATGGCCATTCAGATAATTTCTTATTCCAGTGCTAATCAAAACAGGATACACTGAATGCCGATTAGATTTGGTCATAATCTCTTGAATAAAATATTTTTCCCCTAGGAAATAGTGATTTGTCAAAATTAAACACTATATCAGTAATGTTAAATTCTTTTGCTTTAAAAAACAAATAAACAAAATAAGATGAAAAGCAACAAAATAGATCCTTCACACTTATATGATGCAATTTTACAGTGATTAAACATTGTCTGGGATGAAGCCATCTTCTGGGACTCCTTGTATAATACTGCAGTGGTAGCTGGAACTCAGGAAATACAGATTAGATATTTAAGAAAAAAAAAAAACACCACAAAGAGGCTCAAATATTGGAACAATTTACTCAGAGAAATTGTAAGATATCTATTCTTAAAGGTATTCAAGATTCAACTACCACAAACCAGAATATCTTGATTTAATTAGGTATATTTTGAGCAGAGAGAGGGCTGAGTACCTCCAAATTTTTTTCTAACCTAAATTATTCCATGATCTTTCAGTTCTAAGAGTGATGCAATTTCTGGCCAAAGCCAGTATTGCTTATCAATTACAGTAGAATTATCAGTGCTGTATTTAGGACTACTGCCTGGAATACCTATATCAAAGTTTCTTCTCTGACTACTGAAGTTTGGGGGTTTTTTTGAAAACTTGTTCTGCAATATTTTACATCTTAATGCTGTCTAGTATCAGAATCTTGTTTTTGTCTGATACCATTTTATTTCATGAAGGATGGAAACTTCTTTTTCTAAACCCAAAAATGAGTGGGATGAAACCACCATTTCTTGCTTCCATTTTTCTTTACTTTAGGAATGGTTGGCAAACATGAAAACCAAAAAATTCTCCAGGGACTGATGTATTCTCAAGGTCTAAGGAAACAGGAAGCTATATTTGTCAATCTACTTGTAATATACCCATTCCATATAGCATTTTTAAACAATCATATTCTACAGTTTCTCCCCCTTTTTATCTTGTTTTACATTTAATAATTTTAACATTATTAAATTTATGTTTGTTCTTTCTTTAAGTATTATTTTTTTATCTTGGCTTCAACCTTCTTTTTCTAATACCCTTCATCCTTTTTTAATACACAATCTGGAATTCTATCTTTGTCAACCTTCTGATCTTTCAGCTAGATTTAAATTTAACTCTTTTTTTTAAATGTTCCTAATATACCTGATGATTCTGCAAAACTATTGATATTTCTAGATATCACAGGCTGTCTCTCAACTACCAATTTGTTAGAACAGCTTCGCTGGAAGGAACTTCTCTTTCATATCTAGGACAAATATTATCAACAGTCTGAAACAAAACAAGGTTTAGCAAGAAATACAGCTCAGCTAATTTCCACATGCATAGAAAAGCTTGCCCTGAGGGAACCTGCAATATGCAAACTACCACTGTGCTATCCCTGACTGAGAGACTCAATGGATGCAAAAACGACATCTGGGTTATCAGTTACCCATGAGTTCACTTTAAAATATGGATGGGTTTTAAAAGAGTAGAATACAAAGTTCACTTTCTGATTGTAACCTTTACAATAAGGTCAAAAAGAAATCAGAAAATACAGTCTTAACACAGTAAAATCAGAAAATGGCACCAAGACTTGATACTAATCACTTTACTGCTCATCATTTACAATGCCCTGAGACAGCCATCTTCACAAGTTACTCAGCTGCATCTTGTCCTGACTGTTCTGTTATCCAGTGAGAATGTCTCAGTCCTGTTCTCGTTATACTGAAATCTAAGCTGTATTTTCAGAAAACTATAATTTTAAGCATATGTCCTAAGACTTTCAGTTTTTGTTTGTCCTTGTCATGTGCTTGTATTTTTGATTATTCATGGTCTTTTCTGAAAATGCAAATAAAAGACTGATGAAACTTGTCTGGAGCTGAAAAGTATACATAGTAATATATTACTATAATAATTTTTATTTCTGGGTTCACCATCTTGAATATGGAATGAGTTGTACTGTATGTATTGTGACCTCTCAGATCTTAATACAGACAGCAAGATTTTTCATAGGAATTTTTCCCTTCTTCAAATAAATTCACAACCTGTTTGGGGATTGGGTTATTTTTTCTTTTTTGTTTGTGAGTATTATTTGTTTGTTTTAATAAGGAGATATAATTTACCTAACTTTTTATTTTCAAAAGCTGAATTACTATGGTGCATTTCCATATACGTATTCTATTAAAAAGACACATGAACAGATTTTCTTCTGGAGCGATTATCCAGTAATCCTGTGGCCGCAGTTCATAATTGGCTGGGTGATTGATTCTGCATGCATCTTGCAGATTCCTCTGATTCTCACATCCTCTTCAATTCTAGTAAAGTGATAACTTTAAAGGTAATAGGTCCATAAGCAAATGGTACAAGTAGAGAGCTGAAGCTCTGAAGTTTTTGTTAGGGGGCAGAGTAACAGTGCCAGTCAGCAGAGAAGTTATTGGGGAAGATTAATTTTTCCTACCATAATAATTTGAAATTTGTCTTTAATATTTAAGATCTTGGGTCTTGGTTCATCTTTACTGAATGAAAAGTGAATTCTTAAAGGACAATACATTTTATCATAACATATGTGCCCAAGGACATAGGAATTTCTATTTTAATACACTCATTTCTCTTTCAAATATTAAAATAAAATCTATGTATCTAATTTTTCAGATATTTAAATTTAACTTATTCCCACTTATCCATGCAAGTCTGTGCTTTCTCTCTGTCATGCAAATTAAAAGAACACAGAAATAAGTCAATGGCCTGTGTGTAGATAAAGTCTTCTCAGAGAAGGATGGGGAAAAATAATCTCTTGGATTACCTCCTTCTTCATCTTTCACTTTTCCTCCACAGATAAGGAGCTATAGATGCTGCAGGATTCAAATCACTACAAGATCATAACTGTGGCATCAGTGAAAGTTTCATAGTGAAATCAGCACAGTTTAAAAAAAATTGTATGGAACTATTTGCCTTTGGAGTTTAAGACCTTCCTATACCACTGCAAGAAAATATAAAGTATTTCAAGATCTGTTTAATTTCATCTGTAGACATAACCTGTGGCATACCATCATAGCTTGTGGTAAACAGGTTACCAGAGAGAGTCTTGTCTACTGAACTGAAATTTCAGAAGTTTATTTATGAAAAACAAAGAAATACCCTCCCTCACACACATACACAGATGTGTGTTGAATTTGGACAAAAGATTGAAAATAGGATTTGAACAAAAGATTGAAAATAAGAATTACTTTTTTCTTGCAAATCAAGATTGGATAAACAGTCTCACACTTTGGTCCATAGTCTATTTGAGACTTATGTGAAGTGAAATGAATTGCCTACTGTTACACAAAGAAGCAAATGTTATGTATTCAGCCAAACATCCCAGCAAATATGTTTTCAATCCAGAATGCCTCTCCAAGTGGCCAGTCAGTCTGTATCACACCACAAGTATCACATCACAGTTAACATGATCTCTCTTCTTTAAAGCACACTTTTATTATCTGGCATTCCAGCAGTCCTCTACAGTGCCATATTCACATGCCTAGCCATCAGCTGGCATGTGAACAAAATATAAACTACAAAATACAGACTTCTTAAAGTTTTATTTTTTTAAAGTTGATGCTTTTTGAAGTAACAAAAATACTCCAAGGATTCTAAGACAAGCTTCAAACAAGCAACTGAAATGCTTTCCTCCCTTTGACAATCCACAAGTCTCCTTTATATTTTCTGTTCCTGAGGGTAAATTGAGTCACTTTCATGGAAAAGGTGTCTCCAGGCCCTTAGCTGAAATATCTAAGAACCTAATCAGCCTAAGGTCATTCTAAAGATGAATCAGGGAAAAAGAAAAGTCTGTAATCCCTATGCTTCCATCAGCTGTACAGGAAGCTGAATGAATGTTTGATATAGTTAAATAGATTTAATTTCAATGTGTTTTAAACAGATTTTAAATTTCTGGGATAAAATCAAAGCATATTTGAAACCAATTGAAAATACCCACTAATTCCACTGCAGCACAATTTTCAGTCCTTGAATTGCTTACAGAGAAAATATTTGCTAAGAACCATGTTTACCAGTGATTTAACAATATTACTTGTACAGTTCCTCTCAGAAAAATCTACAACCAACCAAATAGAAAGAAAAAGAAAAAACAACCCCAAAACCCCAATATTGTAATTCTTCATGGCTGTGAATATTTTGTTTCTTGAGCACACTTTGTATATTACTTGGAAGTAACTGTTGAACTATTACACTTTACATTAAACATACAAACAGGAAAACTACACTTTGACTCCATCTCAACATCCTCAGTCTTTGAAAATGAAGCATGAAGACGAAACAATGTGCAAAAGACCTTAAAACTGTTATTTGTCAAAGTTCCTACACTTTTCTCTCTTTCAGTGCTATCATAAGTATGTAAGACATACTTAGACCTTAGAAAATTAAGATAATTTGCAATTCAAACTCTAAGGTATCAATCTAACTCCCAGTCTTTCAGACTATTTAATATATGAGTATTATAAAATGTCTTTAGACCTGGCTGCATTATAGGTTTTTGACTGACCTCTTTTCCTTGTAACCCTTGAGTAAGACTAAAACTGTAAAACCAAAATTATAAATCTGTGACAAATCATTGAGTGCAACTGCAAAAATCTGGGTCAGCTGTACTCATGAGTTTAATTAAAGCTAACTGAAAACTACCAAGTCCACACATATTTCAAATTTTGCATGCCCCAGCCTGTATGGCTGTGTGATTTACAATGCACAACAAGCATTCCTTTGATGGTGGTCTCCATTTGTAACATGTGAACGGTCTTTTACTTGTGCTCTGATACCTTTTGGGTTTGTCTGATGGTCACAGCTAACAGGTCATAATTTCCTGCTCTCAGGAGTTTTGCTTGACCATTCAAATAAAATTAGTATCACTGAGGGACTAGAGGCTACATCACACAGCTAGGAGGCAATCCACACGGCGCTACCAGCTCACTTTGATTTCAGGAAGGTCCTTTTATTTTTTGATCTGTAAAATGAAAATAGCAGTGGTTCATCTCCTTTCCTTGGATGCCAGAAAAAAAATAGATATGCTCTAGTTAAAGAAGTAAAGGTAAGGCAATGATTTATATAAAGACAAACTAAAGAATAGGGAAAAAATACATATAAAACACAAGACAAAAGAGAAATGTTAAACTTGAAAGTAGAATAGAATGGTGAAGTCAAGGTAATCAGTTCCATCAATAAGAATGTGTAGTTGGGCACTGGAAATGAAACTCATGAGATGCAAGGTATACTGATCAGTATCTCACTGCTTAAATTTTGGACTCTGATTTGGCTAAAGAATTCAATAAACTTATGATATGCCATGAAAGAAGGCTATGATGGAGAAAATATATGGAATTTTGAACATAACTCTATCCAAATCAAGAGGACAATGTAAATATGTAAACTACTTAGGTGTCTTTTTCCTGAATTGGATTCAATGTGTTTCATGTTGTAATTCTGACTCATAAAAGTTAATGTTATAGCTATAAAATTTCTTTCATCACTTTTTGATATTATGCTGAAGATTTGGAATATTTTAGTTCAATATAAATTTGCTTTCCAAAGAGGCAGAAATATTTTTTTTCTTCCAGAGGTTGGTATGTACAAAGAATCACTAAGTATATTCATATTCTACAAGTAGAATGAAACAAGTGTTTCATGAAGGAAAAAAGGGCAGCTTGACCAAATAACTCTTCATTATATTTCAATGGATGTAAAAGTGGAGAATGCTTTTAAAGGAAAGTGTTTTGCAATGTTGTGTTTCTAGGTCACAGGTATACAGCTTGATTCTTTTCCACCAGTTTTGTGTCTGGATAATATAATAGAATCACAGTAAGGATTTATGGTAAAAGGAATGAAGTATTAGTCCATGAAAACATATTTATTCTATACTGTAAATATTTTAAAGGCTCAACTACTTTTTTACAAGTTGGTACATTTTATAATTACAGCTGTTCCTAAAGGATATAGTAGGAGCAATGGCTTAAACTTAGACAAATCCTAGCAGTATTTGTGACAAAACATAAATCTTTAAATTGTGTACAGTGTTGCTGTGAATATGTATATATCCACCTGAAAAAAAACATATGTCTGCATATCTCTGTGGCATGTCATATGTAAAAGACTGCATAAAGTGAGCAGATTCCTTTACAAAAGAATGAGATCACAAAGAAAGGCTAATTGTCTTCTGCAAGCCTTTAAATAATCCTTTTTCTTAGCAGACAGAAAGGCTATATTGCCCTGCTCTGGCACTCTCTATTCTCTATCCCTGCTGTGACAGGTCAGCACCCATTAGAAAAGAGGATCTGCACACTCCCTAGTACTAAATCCTAGAGTGTAAAATAGGTGCCATAAGTTTTATGCTATTTAACCCTTATCATTCTGGACTTCTTTACAGTCTTGACATTACTCCAGACACTCTGACTTGAGAAGGAAAGAAGAAAATAACACCTCTTCCAATAATGATAATGTTTTAGATCCTCAACGGCACCAAGTAATGATGTCAGAGGAGATCAAGGAAAAGAACATTTAATGGTAAAACAGGCTGGTGTAGAAGGCAGCATCTCTAGGAAGGGTGGATGACAAGCACTGTACTTGTCTTAAGTACATTTATGATTTCTTCTTGAAAGCAGATGAATTCTTATAAAATGTTTCAGTCTTCAGGATACAGGCTACATGTAGAGAGTATAAAGCCATTGAAAATTTGGTGATTAACATGAGGTAGAGCACAATTTTAACTGTGGCATTTTTATTGATGTTAATTCTCTTCACAAAGAAGGGGCAATGACTATGACCTGCACAGCCTTTGCTGCTGTTAAACCATTTCTTTATTGAAAATCACTCAAACATAATCAAATTAGCTGGTGATAAAAATCTCAGGTAGCTAGTGTGTGAGATACGTATGGTTTAAAGGTAAATGAGTTTTTCAATCAAGCCTTTTTTTTTTCTTATTTTCCTACCTTGGCTTTTACTTTTTCACTACATTTAAAGTACTTTTAAAGTGCTTGAAACTCTGTACATTTTCTCTTGGGCAAATTAGAAGTAGAGGGGTTTTGCTGTGGTGCCTGAATCATGCTTCAAAGGTAACTGCCTGATGATCTGCCTTGTAGAGTAATTACATTTCAAATACAAGTTTGTCAGAAATAAGTTCAAGCCAGTTGTGTGAGGTAAATGCAGTGATACATTACAAAAAACTTAGTATAATCTATTAAGTATATTCCAGTTTCTAAACCTCATACAAATATATGAATTGTGGGTTTTTCTTAGATTATATTTTTGCCATTTTGGCTTATGGCAATAAGGTTTAACATACCTGCTTATAATCCAATAGATTTTATTTGAAGGTGTTTTCTCATTCAAGACATCAAGACTAAGTTTTATATGTTGCCAGGTATTTTAATTTAAGAAATTTGATAACTGAGCTTCAGATGTCCCTCAGAGACAGTAAATATATTATTTTGCTTTGTACACTGTTGTAATAAGAATTTAAACAATAAATTTTGCAGTAGTGGTTATACACTAAATCCTTGAATATCACTATATTGTTACATACCAAACAATATGTCATAGAGCTGTAATTTCTATTCAAGACAAGTTATCTAATATTTGTTAATTTAATTTCTGCTTTTGGAAAGTTGTATTAAATCCTAGTTTTCTTTTAAATTACAGTGTTTCAATCCACTTCTACAAAAAACCCAGCACAAACTTGACCATGTAATTCAGATACATGCTTTTATGATTTTTTCCAGAACCCTTGATCATTGTATTCCTTTCTGTACATAGGACCAACTTAAATGGAAGAAGCAGAAATGATTCATAGTTAAATTAGCTGGTAGTCTTACAGTAAATGTATCTGGTGAGATAATGTTGAAATGTTAGATTTGGAGCTGGTTTCTTTCTTCATGAATGAACACTTTGTTTTCTTGTAATTCATTCAAATGTCATTATCTCCAGGGTGTGTGTGGCTAGATCCCCTGCATCAGGTCCATTGGAAAAGCTAGGTAGCACTCTTTTAGTTTCTGGAAATAGATCCTGAGTTCTTTTGGCTAGACTGGCTCTGGGCATGCATAGAAAACCCATGTGTATCTTTTAAACCCCCACACTGAAATATTAAGCTTCTGCTACTCACATGCTACACTGATGTTTTACACTTTAATTTTTAATTTGGGTTTTTCTTACAGTTCAAATAACATTTAGTTTATGTCATTTTCATATCTTCTGTTCACTATACCTATGATTTAATAGGAAATATTTTCTGACTCTTCTATTTTAAAATTCTATAATTAGAACAAATATTTTTAAAATAGTTTTTGTTTAAAAATAATCATCAGCTAAAAATAGAGCTTTTTTTTTTTTTTTTTTTCTCCAGGGATACATTACTGCACAGGTGAAATTTTGGCATATTACTATGCAGGTTTATTTTATTACTGCCTATGTTTCATTACCATAAATAGTGTAGTTACCAAAACTGACCACAAACCAATCTCAACAACAGTCTCTGTAAAAAGTGAACTGATGAGAGTCATATGAGCCTCAATAATGATAGCAGTGTAAAAATTTCTTTAGTTGATAAGTGTGAAATAATATACAAAAATTTCAGGTGATAAAATATATTAATTAATGAAAGAAAATTGATATTTCCTCATAGATCACATTCCAGTTCTTTACTATAAAAAGATAACCGAGAAGCGGAAGCTCTAGTTTATTTTCGGTGCTAAACTGCAAGTGTGAAGTAAGGTTAATTGCAGAACTCAGAATACATGATGTTTCCCATCTGAATAGATTTCAGGTCTAGCTAAAAAACCTGTGTTTCCACTAGGCAACTAGAATAAAATGTAAAAAAAACCCAAACAAACCAAACCAAAACAACAAAAAAACAAACCCCAAAATGAACAAACAAAAAAACCCTCATGATTAAGGAACACAGTTCAAAGTTTCTGAATTGACTACAAGCAAGTTTGTTACAATCAAAATGCTTCTCATTATATGTCTGAGGTGAAACCATCTATTAAAATTGTGATTATATATTAAGGGTTAAATTCTCATTTTCATACCCTTATGCTCCACACATGCTCCTTAGAAGAGCCTGGAGTGAAGTCTTGCAATAGGTTAAATGAAAATTCCCTGGAGGCAGCATGTCTTCCAGAAAACAGCCAGAGAGCTAGTACTTGCTAAATCTCCTGTCTGCAAACCTTGACCCAGAGGTGAAGATGCAGCATGTAGTTTGATACAGAAGCTGATTGCCATGATAGACCACATGGCAACTCAAAGAAACAGCTATGTTTAACAGAAGTTTGTCCCCTCTATCCAAAATATTTGATGGGAGTGAGGTTTAAAAAGAAACAGTTTCTTCAACTCACTGATCTTGCAATGATTTTTGTGCTGCACTGCTCTGTCTCCACAGGATCTCTGCATGAGGATGGGCGAGGATTACATGTTGAATTAACAGTACATTTCAATATATGATAGGTTTTTTTTTCTTCAAATGCATTTCTTTGGGGCATGAGAAAACAAAGTTTAATCCGTGTACCTAGCCTAGTATCTAGCCTTTACTTAAAGGCTAGATAGCCTAGCAGGTGATGATGGAGATGGGGGAGTAAGTAGCAGTAGTGGTCACATACAGTGCTCCTGGGGTCAGGGTCTCACTCTTGGAGGGAGGCAACTCTCTCCTGACCAAAGCATATGGAAGTTTTCTGTGCGAAGTCAATGTCATGGACTAGTTTTTTTAGTAATACATATTTGTAAAGAGTTGTTCCTTAATTGAAAAGCTCTAATTAGCTATGATTGTATTACACAGACAATATATTTTTGTTTCCTAAGTCTTGGAGAGAATAGTTTTCTCTTTCTTGAGGGAAGAAAGGAAAAGAGAGCAATATTTTAAAGCTGTCACACTAATTTATTTGTCATTTTTTAAAATGTTTTCTTCTCATACAAGCTAATCTGAGCCTGACTATGAAATGCAGCTTTGAGTTGGCAGGCCTGAAGCCTGATTGAACTGCTGAAGAAAAAATACAGCCCTTTATACCACAAATAATGCAAGAAGGCTAGTTTAGTGTTTCTGCAGTAGACTGGCATAAGGAATTATCTAACTAAAATAGGTTCCTGGATTCATTATTTCTTTACAAAGCCATCGCTGCACTCAGAAGTCATTGAAATTTCATTCTCCTTTTTTGTGTATTACACCACCAAATTACCTGCATGCCCTCATTTTCATAACTTGTAACATAATAGATGAAAAAGGAAAGCGAGTTGTTGCAATGGTCTTGTTATTTGTTCTGAAGTTGAGACGAGGCACACTATAACTCGTTCAGGACACAGACATGAACTTCTTAGGGTTTTGACAGATGAATCATGACTTTTAAAAGACCTGTCCCCATTGTATTTCGGAAACTAAGTATGAACAAACTTGAACAAACTGTATAAACATGTTTAGATCTCAAAGGGAATCTGAGGGATCTGTAGTACTATGCTCAGAACTGAAGAAAAGTCTATACATTTTCTCAGGAAATCTTTACATGTGAACACAAGGAATAATACTATCTTGATGCTTAAGGAAACTGCATACAACACAGCAAATTATTTTTCCCCCTGGGAAGGCAAGATAAATCTCGTTTCAGTCAAGGAAGTAGAGAAGATGGTAATATTAAGTTAAGCAACATAAACACAAGAACAGATTAATAAAAATAATTGCAAAATAAGATTTGGATGGCTAAATCAATCTAGTATTTCTTAATGAAGTGTTAGCAAATATTTGAAGTTTTACTTACATACATAAGTAACACTTTTGTAGCTTTTAGGAAATAACAGACTTGTAAGATTTAGTTACTGTGTGTAACTTTTTGTGTTACTGGTAGAAGAAAAACATTGGGATTTGCATTTTACCTAGTTTTTTCAAAAAAATTGATTAACCCATATAGGTAAGCCAACTTTCTGCGCTAAAATCAGCCCAAGAGTTCAGGCAGCCAAGGAGCAATGCAAAACCTTCTAGGCATGCAGGGAATAGGCTGCCAAGCAGGCTGAAAGCTATGTAAAGGAGGAATGTCTTGTACATGGTGAAATCCATGACTGTCATATGATTTTTATGCTATGGTTCAAAATCTGTCAGCACTGAGAATATGAAGAAGATTAACATTTCATTATGACTCTTCAATGGAGTACAAAGAACTGTCAGAGGAAGGAAATTTGATGTGGAATTTATCTAGGCAAGCATTAACACTGTCTCTGTGGGATTCAACCCATTGAAGGTTAAGCACATCTGTGGCACATATCTCAGTAATGGCATATATCAGAAGAGATGGAGACTCTTTCAGTGAAGAGCAAGGAAATGTCTAAAGCTATGATTATCTCTGTATGTGATGTCAGCTTGGATTTTAATCCAAACTTGAGTTCAAACCTCTTTGTTGTTCATGTGTTGATTTTTTCTGTGGTCTAATGCTGAACAAAGAATCTGGTTCTCAGCTGGGGAAACTCAGATGCGAGGCAAGGGGAGGAGCTGGGTTTTGTGTGACAGAATGGATATGACTCCATGTCTTATATTCAGATTTTAGCATTAGTTTTCCAGACCCTTAGATTTACTGAGATTAATAAATTTTAGATAAGATCCTGAATACTGTTCTGAAGTTCATTTCATGTGATACATGATACTGTGATCCTTCTGTGTTGAGTTAATTTTATCTATACTTACCTTATTTTTTTAGGATGTGTATGGCTTTTTATTTTTGCTCTTTTTTAATCATCAGGAACATTTCTCAGTAATCATGCAACTTTGAATATAAAGAATAGTCCTGTAATGATTCTATTTACCTCCCTCAGTATATTTAGATGCTTTGATGTCTTCATACTGACTCTGGTGTGTCAAAATTTGGTGTGTGTGATTTCTAAGTCAGTTTCTCTCTTCTGGGGGTAATGGCTTAATTCCTACAGACTGCTGCCAGGTTTAGGGACCTGGTAAACCTCAGAGCAGACCTTGTCAGTAAAACTGAGACAGAAGTGACTTTAAGTCTTTTCTGCATCATTTATCACTAGATCCCTTGCCTATTGAAAAGTGACATCACATTTTTGTCTGTCTTCCTTTTGTTGTATGTGTACGTACAGAAATCTCACTTGTTGCCTTTTGCATTCTTTTGTATTTCCAACCCCAGTTTCAACTTCTGGCTTTCAGTTCAAACCTCTATACTTGAGCAATATTCTCTTTAGTTCTCTCAGGTCACTGCTTCCCACTTCTACCTTCTGTGAAATACACCTTCTGTGTATTTCATTTTTACATTTAAGCTAAGCTCAGTCATGTGTTCCCTGTTCATCTATGCTGGCCATGTCCCATGATTACTAGATTGTCTGCATATTGGAAAGGACTGTTGTCCTTGAAGATGAGCTAGCTTTCCTAGGCTGTATAGGATTGTTTTTTTCCTGTGCCTCCACCAATCAGATTCTAGAAGAAGCTAAAACCTGATATGTTTAAAGTCCAGATCTGTAGCTCTGCTATTCAACTGATTTTTAGTTTTAGAAGAAGGCTTTGTGAGGCTTTAGAAGGTTTGTGGATCAGGTGGTCTGTAGCAGATGTTCACTTTGACATCACCCATGTTGGTCTGTCCTTGACCAGCTTGCTCTTTGCTCCAAGTTATATACATGTTTACTGCTCCATTGCACTAAATTCAGCCCCTCCTGCTTGTCTTCCTGTACCATCCATGCTAAAGGGCCTGTATCCATCTGTTGTACCACTCCATTCATGAGTCATACCCTGCTATATATCTGTGATTCTAATGAGACCACAGCTCTGGAACTGTTCATAGGCAGACTCTAATTTCCCCAGCTTGTTTCCCATGCAGTGTGCAGACACTTGCAATGAGTCTCAAGTCACACAGCTGCCATAGCAGTAATGAGGGGGCCTCCATCTATTTGGATTTCTCTCTGTGCCTCTTCATTTCCCCTCAGGCCCCCACTTCTCTTCAGGTATTTTCAGTTTTCCCAACAACCTTGTTTAAATCTCACCTCAGTGAAGTAGAAAACCACTTTGCAAAGATGTGCTTCCCTGGCTTTGTCAAATGGCTTGTGTTACTCCTCAGGCAGTTTATGGTAATAGCAGTGTGAAGGTGGGGCAACACCAGCCTCTGAGTGGGTGGTAAAGCTGTGCCTTGGATTGTAGGTTCTTGTCAGCTCTGAAAACTATGCTGACATGCATTCCACTGTATCTTAATTTGTCTGCACTGATTTCTAAACTTGCTCTAGCCAAGATAATTCAGGCTGAAGAATTAATTATTGTTGTTTTTACCAAATGGGTAGTCAGGGTAGCCCTATTTTGATGCTACAAGAAGAGGAAGAAAGATTTTGTGCATTTATGAAATTGGAGCTTAGAGTTTTGAACTCTGCATAGATTGATGGTTTCTGTCTTGAAGATGCCAGCTTAGTATCCCTTCAAAGGAGCTTCTCTTTGTAAGAAAACTCAACAGTAACTGTGTGCCAGAAAACCCCATTCCTTGCTAGGGAAACTGAGTACCAAGCACTATTGTCTCCTAAGGAGTTTAGAATTCAGCAAACGCCATAGAACCCCTGTGTGGTTCTATAAAAGTCAGCAGCTCATAAGCCAAGCTGCTGCCTTGTGTCTTCTCTGTAGTGTTCAGTGACAGATCAAGAAGCAAGATGTGCAAGTTGAAACACAGGAAATTCTACTTGAACGTTAGAAAACATGTATTTACCGTGAGCGTGGTTAGATACTGGAACAGCTTGCCCAGACATGTTGCAAAGTTCCTGTCCTTGGTGCCATTTAAAGTCCAACTGTACACGGCTTTGATCAACCTGTTGTAGCCAACTTTGCTTTGAGCAGGTGGCTTGGAATAAACAATGCCCAGAGGTCCCTCCCAGTTTCAAAGACTCTGTGATAGTAATTACTGTCAGCTAAAAAATTGTATTTGTTCAAGATTGTGAACCTTTCTGAATTCTTGCAAGCATTCCAGCCTTTTGACTTAATAAGCTTTGTTATGATAGCTTTGGAAAGCATAGATAGGTGAGTAGTGACACATCCCACTCCACTTAGAGCAATGACTGTTAAGAAGATCTGTCCTGTCTTTCCATAAATCCATCAAAGAAACCACCCATCAGAATTTAAATGCTCTTATCTGCTGGTAGCAGTTGAGCTTGTATTTATTTATTTATTTATTTATTTATTTATTTATTTATTTATTTTATCTGAGGTCTGGATTAAGGCAAAAAGAAGAAATAGTTGCTAGGCAGAATTATACTAGAACGTGTCGTCAATGATTTTCTGGTGTTGATGTCATTCTTAGTATTTTAGACATAAGCATCAATGTCAATGCTCAAAATTACTTCAGTTGTTAAAACA
>VXAX01002093.1:185266-281733 GCA_013399835.1 Leptocoma aspasia
AGTTGTTAAAACAGAATCATGTTTTGAGGTAAGCATTTCTTTTATGACATTTGCATCACGGAAATCCTATGGACTGTTTAAAAAATCAACATTGTTATGCATATATTTTTCTTGACCCATATTTTCTTAAATCCCTGCTTTATCGAATGATTTTTTGTTACTCTTTTCCAGCATTTATAAGCATAGCATTCTTATGTAGGAGGAAAGAATGATCTTACTTTGGAGTATTCTTCCACTTCCTTTTTTTTCATCAGCCATGCTTACATTTTAAACACACATTTCATGGAAGGTAATAACTGAACAAATTGATTCTATTCTTTTAATTCTTGCCTTTTTTTTTTTTTTTAAATATTGAGTACAATACCAATATTGCTTTTCTGCCTGAAGTCAATCCTTTTGGAGTCTCTGCATTACACAAGACTAGGACTTTTGTCATGTCTATTTACACTTACCTTTAGTCATCGCTAGAATATTTGGTCTGTCTTTTTCATCATCATCATCATCTTTACATTTCAATTCAACCTACAGTCATGAATTATTACTATTATTCTTTACCTCCTCCTTCCCTTTTTGGATGTAAGGTATGTAGAAATAAAGATGATAGTCTAAAGCCAAATTAAATAGACAAAATAAACCGTATATCAGAGAAGGAGATAGATCATACAACAGAGCAGGTATATTGGTAGTTTGTTAACACTGTGGTGGCACCCTAACTTTCCTTCTCAATCCCCACTGAATGTGTGTGGATGTGGTTGCTTAGTTTCTATTGCCTATAAGAAAATCAAAAAGTCAACATGAATGCTTCTGGATAGGGAAGTATTGAGTGGTGTGGTGCTTTTGATAAAGGAATTAAGGAGAAGTAAGGAGATAAGCCTGATTACATCTGTAAAGTGGCTCAAGTGAAAATTACAAAAAGGACCATATGAGAGAAATGAAGGTCAGTGACAAAAGAAGGAAAAAAAAGTTCAGAACTGTAGTGCAGAAAGCAGCCTGACACAATCAATTGCTGATATTCCTGGCTGAAGCCACTTCTTGTTTTTGTTTCTGTAAGTCTGAATTTCTCTTTGGCATTTATCCAGTACAAATAAAGTCAACAATAAGTCTGTTGAACTTATTCTGTTGTTGAACTAAGTTGTTTTTGTGATTTTTTTTCTGTTCTCTTTGAGTGTTTTTCATCTCCTTTCTATCTCTGTTGAAACGTGTTTCCTTCTTGTTTGCCAGTGCCAGTTAGGTTATCACTGTATATTGTCTGTTGGCTTAGTGGGAAAGCAAATCTTGGCAAATTAACTTGGGAGTTCTGTCAAAAAACTCGGGAGTTACTGAGTCCTTTCACCAAAATCCACTGGCTCTGTTACGAAGTTGAATAACTGTATAACTTTATGTAAACAGAAGCAAATGCTTATAAAAATGTTATCACTTCAATGAATTAGAGTTGCCATCAAATACATCAGATTGCCTTTCCAATGCTATTCAAAGCTAAAGAATATCTGCAGGAATTTCACTCAGCTGCCTTTACAATGAAACAAGTGATCTGATACTGGAAAAGGGTCTCCTACGAAGCTGATGCCTTTAAATTCACAATCCTCTAAGGAAATTCAGTGCTATTTTTAGATATATGTCTAGAAGACTTTATTCTACATTGTTAGACTACTGGCTTCTGAAACAAGTCACAAAGTCCACCAGGTCAGATCAAGTTCATAGTATGTACCTTAAAAAAAAATAATCCAAGAAATAAGCAGCCAATTTTAAATATTTCTTTTGATCAACATTCTGTTTAACAAAATCATAATAAGTTCTTTATATATGTTATTAATTTCTACACTGAAGAAATTGGAATTGTTGTGGAAAGAACCCAAAGCTATCAGTACAAGATGTTTTCTTGTCATACAGTTTCCCAAGAACCAATCTAGCTGGAATAAATACACGGCATTGTAAAATCAGTGTTTATTCATAGGGATAAAAACCCCACGAAAGAGTTATACACTTTCATTGAACAGACTGGAGGAATTCCCTTTAAGGACCTGAAAATCTCAGGGAAAGTCAAGGCACAACTTGCCTGCAGAAGCAGGATCTTGTCTCCACAGTACTTGTTTAAACTTAGGTGGGCAAAACTTGGTGGCGCTCAAAGTGGCCCCACCCCCTCCCCTCTAATACAGAAAATATAGCAAGTTGATGCTTTGTCACTCTATCGAGCAACACGAAACGCAGAGACAAACACAGCCACACCCGAGAGAAGGTAAAGAAGAGAGAAACTTTATTTTGGTTTTCACATTATATAGAGTTCTGGAAACGACCATCGATTGGAAGGTGAAGTTACCACCTCTCCAACTACACTGGTCAGTGACAAAGTCCATCCAACCTTTCTCCTCCCAGGAGAAGGAATGAAAAACAAAAAAGACAGTTAGAAAAGCATGTGCATGTTTACAAAAAACAGCGTGAGAAACTCCATCACAAGAATGAAAACATCAGAAGGCTGAAAAGTGAGAGTGACAATGCTTATTCCCTGAGTGCCTGATATTGATGCTTAAGCCAGAGCGCAGCCACAATGCAAGTGGTGAGCCGCAGTGGCCGGCTGGAGCTCAGCACAGAACCACGGCTAAATTGTCAGTAGAGTGCTGCATGATGCTACGCTGAATGAAACACTGTGGTTGTTCCGCAAATGAGGCTTTTTTTTTAAATTCGTATTTATTGTCTGTGAACAGCGTTTTCTGACAGTCTTGGAAAAGCCTCCAAGATTTTTATTATGACCTGCTTTTGTATTCCTCCCTGTAATGGATAAACTGGCAAGGATATAAGCATCAGCAAAGGCATGTTGCTAAATGAGTATCAGTAGACATGGTTCTCAGCATATTATCCCTGTACTTTGTGAATATAATTCATCCTTATAATAAAATATTATCTCACAGCAAGCCATAGTGGGGCTGGAACACCACACACTAATCAGTCTGAGGTGATTGCTTATACCAGCCTGAGCCTGCTTGTTCCACAGCAGAAATAACAAATCTTATATCATCTCTGGCAATTCTGGTTTATGAGTACAATTATATGCACTAGGGCCAAATGGTATTAATATAAATAAAAGTAGTAAGTTTAAACAAATGTACACAATGGGAACTTTAATTACTCAGCAGTACAAAAATCTGTTAATAGCACTGTGAACTGAGAACTACCTAAATTACTCATGGTATTTTTCTTCCTCCCTTGATTCCTTAAAAATTAGCAAAATGTTTAAGTAATGTTACACACATGGCAAATTGCTAAACACAATTTATTTTTTCAGAAGATTTATAGATTTATTTATGTTAATTAGAGTTATGTTAAATTAAATAAATAAATTCTGTTAATTTTCACAACAATTCCTCCACTATACAGAGTTCTCTAATAACAGCATTGAGGACTATTGATTAATTAGTGATCTTTCGGTATTATGAGTATTTAATTTTAAATTAGCCATTTTGTGAGGCACACTCATGTTATCCTGTGGTAGATTGATGCCGTCTGGCTGCCAAACACCCATATGCCACTGTCATTCCACCTCCTCAGCATGACGGGGGACAGTATAAGATGAAAAAATTGGTGAATCAAGTTAAGGACAGGGAGATCACTCACAGGTTACTTTCAGAGGCAAAACAACCTTGTCTTGGGAAAGATTAATTTATTGCCAAATAAAAAAATAGAATAGGATAGAAACAAAGACAGAACTAAAACTAAATCTGCCCTGTTTCTTCCCAAGCATAGCTTTAATTTTCCATTCATGACTCCTTTGCATTCTTCCTCATCCAGGCAATGCAAGGAGATGGGGAATAGGAGTTGTAGCCAGTTCATAATACTTCCTCTCTGCAACTCATTGCTACTTCCACTCTTCCTCTGCTCCCTCTCCCACAAGCTGCATTTTTCCATGGACTGCTCCAGCATGCTTTCCTTACATGGGATGCAGTCCTTCAGGAACAGATTGCTCAGGTGTGAGTTCCCCACAGGGTCACAGAAAACCGACTGCAGCATGGGATCTGTTTCCCACAGGTCCACAGGTGCTGTCAGGATCCTGCTTGAGTGCTCTCCATGGCATGCAGCTTCTTTCAGGGCACATCTACCTGCTCCACTGTGGGGCTCTCCTTAAGCTGTAGGATATCTGCTTTGCAATCCTTCTCCATGGGCTGCAAGGGGACAGTCTGCCTCACCAAGGTCATCCCTCCATGAACTGCAGGGGAATCAATCCTAGTGCCTGGAGCACCTCCTCCCCCTCCTTCTTCACTGACCTTAGCGTCTGCAGAATTGTCACTGGTTGACTTAGCTTTAGGCAGCACTGGCCCATCTTGGAGCCAGCTGGAACTGTCTCTGTCCAGTGTTGGGACATTCCTTGGCTTCCTTGCATAGAAACCATCCTTGCAGTCTCCACTGCCTCCCATCAAAATCTTGCCACATAAATCCAATACATATCCTGAAGAAATTTTTTAAAGGATTGAAATATTTGTAGGTTACAATATGTGCAATGACTGAAACAGCAGGTTACAAAATGTACAATGTGAACATGTGAATCTGTGTCAAACACATGGAGCAATAGTAAGCATGAGAACTTGCATCAGGCACAGAGCAGATGTGGGGTGTTTTCTCTAGTGAAATACAGTGATGATAAAGGATGGAAAAAAGTCATTGACACTGACGTGCCTGTGGAGCACAGAGATCCTTGAGCTAATCTTCACTGAGCTGAAAAATCCATGTAGAAAAGCAAAGGGCCATGTGGCTGCACCAGCTGGTGTCCACAAATATCTTATCCGCACATACATGGCCCACATCAAAACAACCAGGATTTGCCAGCTTTCCTGGCTTATGCTGGGCCAGTTTGCTGACAGCATCACAGGATGCCCAACAGACTGAGCATATCCAGTAGTGACTGAGAGTTGATGATGCAGCTGGGCAAGTGTGACATGATTCATACCCTGCCTTTTGGAGGGAAAATCACACTGCTCATAGAAAAATAGAATAATTTCATTTGGAAAAGACCTTCAGTTTCAAGTCTGGATGAAAATCTAACACTTCTACTTGTCCCAAAGTGCCACATCTACACATCTTTTACATCTCTCCAGTGCTGGTGACTCAACCACATCCCTGGACACCCTGTTCCAATACTTGACAAACCTATTGGTGTAGAAAATCTTCCCTAATATTCAATCTTAACTTCCCCTGGTGCAGTTTGAGGCAACTTCTTCTCACCCTTATTACTTCTGGTATTGATTTTTGAAGCTGCAGTGTACTGGACTTGCCTTACTGGGTGATTTTTTTTTTTAAGTTGCGGTGTCTACTTCCAAAAACTCCTGGAATTGTGCAGCATATTCAGATACATTTTGGAATTAAAAATATTTTATTGAACTGCATGAGAAGAAGTCATCACCGTACCCTTGTTAAATTAGTTTGATGAATACCAAGTTCATTCAATGTCATGAACTTCCCATAGCTTCAGTTCTCAGAGAGAGTTTTCACATCCAGTAATACACTTGCCTATTACACTGCCATTACATTGCCCATGTTTCATTGATGAACTTTTTTTTTTTTTCAGAGGAACACCATGCTCTGGCAGATATGCAAATATTCTGTCTACTGTGTCTTGTTTGCAGCAGGACTTCAGATTATCTCCATGTGCCTCAAATTATCATTTTATTGTGAGCATCTTGGAACAGAGCTCTGTGACAAGAGGCAAATTTAGGTAAATTTAAAAGCAAATTCTAATATAGTAACTAAATTCTGTAACAGCAAACTCACAAAATCTCCTTACAGAGCTCTGTGTAGAATATAGCAGAGATTTTATCTTTTTTTTTTTTTTTTTTTGTAAGGTCACGTCTGGTGAAAGGCTCCTCATGCCTTTAACTGTACATCTGTACTTCCCACAGCATTAAAAAAGTGCTACTTCAGCCTTTTCACTCAGATGCTTTTGGGAGTATATGGAGGCAAAGATCTCAAAAAAATATCATCTGCAGCAACATATTAACTTTGTATTGGATATTGGATGTTCATAAGGAAGATGTTAAAAGTCAATGAATTAGTCACACAGACATCTTTTAATTTCTTCATTATTATTTGGAATATTTATACTTCCTTTAATGATCAGCTTTGGGGAGGATGAAAGCCTGCTTTAAAGCAGCAGATGGGAGAACATCAGGGATGCTTTTAGTATACCTACTGCCTCTGTGAACATGATTCTTTGATCTAATTTTAATTTACATCACATTCACAGAAAGTCCAATCCCAGTGTTTTCTTCTCTTTTCTTTGCATTAAATTACACTGTTTACAGATAAATCTATATGATTCCCAGTATATGAATAAATTGACAGAAAAAACCCACCACAATCTTTGTCTGCTGCCTGACTATCATTAAATGTAGCTTAGAAACATGAGTTACAGACTATAAAATAGTTGTAGCTTCTTGAAGAAAAGGAAGATTTTGCTAGGATGAGCTCTGGAAAATGCATAATCATGGAAAAGAGAGTGTTTCCATTTCCTCATGGACATGAGTGACACAACTTAGTTTAACTTAATCTTCAGACAATGGAAACATTTTTTAAAAATAGAAAAATATACTGAGTTTTTTTTTGTTTCGTTTACCATTTGAAGACTCATTCATTTCCACCTGTAGTTAGATCAGATCTCATTTGATATTACCATCCCTTTGAAAAAAAAAGCTGAGGAAAACATGGTGTTCATTGTAGGAAAACTATCAATATTTTGTAGTATTAAAATGATTCAAGAGGTAAGTTCCTTTCCAAGCCCTCTGTTGAAAATATGTAAACTTTGGATTTCAATTTTTTAGCCAAAGCACTATTCAGCTTGTTGGTGTGTCTCAGTTCTAAATCAAATTTAAGAGAAGACACTCTGCAATGAGTAGTCTCCTTTGAAAGGTTTCAGTAATTCCCCTACAAAATAGGAAAATTAATGCTAATAGAGGAAAGTGAAAAAAACCCCAACTCAACAGTTTATTAACAATGGAATGCCCACAAGGCTCACCCCCTGCCCCACGCAGACATGTACACAGGAACAAAAATCAAAAAATGCCCAGAGAATGCGGCAAATGTTGAAAAAATACCCCTTCATGACATAGGGTGTGAAATGGTGCCGACTTTCATGCTGAGGGAAGCGGAGCTTCCACAAAGGAATTCCAGCAGGAGGCAAAAACTGGTGTCTCTCTGGTGTCAACCTCTTCTCCATGGCAGATGAAGCAGCCGGGTTGGGGCCCCTTGTGTGCTTTCTGTCCCTGGCTCAGCTCCTCAAGGCTTGAGGGTGGAACGGAGTGACTCCGCTCCTGTTGGTCCTGCTTCTCCGGTCCTGGAACAGCAGCTGTTCAGTTCACCTCAAGGCAGCTCAAAAGTTGCTGCTGCAGCCCCTTCAAGCCAGAGAAGGCAGAAGCTTTTTTGCTTGGGACAACAAAACTAAGCTAAGCCAAGCAAAGCCGAACTGCACAGTGCCATGGAATGCCTGGGCAGGGAAGCTTTGAAAAATGCCCGTGAAGGAGCCCAAAGCTTCCCCCTCCCTGGCCCCACACACAGCCGGCCCTGGGTCTTAAAAATACAGCAGCCATTTTTTGGGCATAAAGGGGAGGATCATGGAAGAGACTATCATCATAAATTACTCCAAGATATGGTGCCACTTCTGCAGGTGTGAACCTGCTGAGGCAGTCAACAGATAAAGCTATTTGAGCAGCAGTTAATGTGGAGGGCTACAAAGATGAGGACAGCATCCCTTCTAAGAGCACCTGTGGTGGGATGTCCTTGGCTGGATGCCAGGTGCATGCCAAGTCACTATATTATTTTTATCACTTCCTTCCGCAGCTGTACAGGGGAAGGAAATAAGATGGAAAACACCAAAAGAAAACAAGCAAGCAAAAAATCATTATGGGCTGAGATATAGGCAGTTTACTAAAGCAAAAGTGAAGGTTGTGTGCATGAAAGCAAAGGATGAAAAAAATCCCCAGCAATGAATATTTTATTCCCCACTTCCCATCAACAGGTGATGTCCAGCCACTTCCTGGGAAGCAGGCTTTGGCACACACAGCTATTGCTTGAGGAGGCAAACATCATAAATAATGAATGCCTCCCTTCCTCCTCCTTTCTCTTAGCTTTTATGTCTGAGCAGATGTAATATTGTATGGAATATCCTTTGTTCTGTTGGGGTCAGCTGCCCTGTGTCCCCTCCCAAGGCTTTGCCCACCCCCAGCCTTCTGGTGAGGGTGGAAGCCTGCTGGTTGGAGACAGTGCTGAGGCTGTGCCAGCCCTGCTCAGCAGGAGCCAAAACAGTGGTGTGCTATAAGCACCTTTCCAGCCACCAGTGCAGAGCACAGCACTGCAAGGGCTGCAATGGGGAAAATGAACTCATCTCGGCCAGACCAACTATAGCCCCACTCACATCCAATTGTCATCCTATGTGATGACATAAGGCATGATCCCCAGCAGCCAGTGGAGCAACAGGTCCTGAGATGTTCAAGGCCTTGACCCAGTTGAAGGTTCAGAAGAAAGCTGCAGCCCTGCAAGATTCAAACTGCAGGAAGTTGTGGAGTCTCTCTGAGGCTAGGGAAGATTCATTTGCCTCCAGGAGGTCTGCAGCTGTTGAGAAGCTGTGCTGCCTAGTGAAGGAGCTCCAGGTGGAAATCAGCAGTCTGTGTCTCATCAGGGAAGATGAGAGTGGTCACCCAGTTCTCCTCTGAGACCCTGCTGTTTCAAGAACCCAAACTGCCCACTGTTGCAGAAGAGTCTGCACCTGTCAGCTTGGAAGGAAGAAATACCTTTGATAGCAAAGACTGAAAGCTGGTGACTTCAGATGCCAGGAGGAAGACTCCTGCTAGAGCTTAAAATTTGCAGCTACATAATAGATTGACTGCTCTCTGAGCTGATGAGGAGCAGGGAGTGCTGACCAATGAAGCACCCATGCTAGCTGGCCCTGAGCCATGCAGCAGAACCAAGAGGAAAGAGTGGGAGTGGGAGACTCCCTGGGGAGAACAGCAGAGGTCCCCATCTGCTGACCTGATCTGTCATCTAGGAAATTTTACTGCTTTCCATATCTGTCTTTCAGATAGATTTGTGGAGGTGCTGCCAAGGTTTGTCTGTCAGTCAGACCTGCTGCTCTTTTGTGTGGGCACTGACAGAACTGTCAGGGGGAACCTACATAGTGTGGAGCATGACTCCATGGCTCCGGAGAGGGTGATCAAAGACATTAGGGACCAGGTCTCCTTCATCTTTGTAGTGGGGGGAAGGAACCCTCTTTCTAAGGACTGATGACTGCTTGGAGGAAACCAAGATAACAAGATTTTCACCTGGGAAGGAACACGCTACATCCCAGTATAGGCCAGGGCTGGACCACATTAGAAATAGCTTTTCCAAGACTTTCTGTGGTTTGGTGACTAACAAGCTGACCACATGCCAAAGCACCCTTGCAACAAAGAAGGTCAACAGCATTTCAGGAATACATTAGGGAGAGTGCCAGCAGGTCAAGGGACATGATACTTCAACTCTACTTAACACTGGTGAAACCACATCTGGAGTGCTGTGCCCGGTTCTGGGCTCCCCATTATAAAAAAGATAAAGAGGAGCAAGTCCAGTGAAAGGCAACAAAGATTATTAAAGAACTGGAGCATCTGTCATATTGAGAGGGGCAGAGAGCTCTTGACTGCTGAGCCTGGAGAATAGCAAAGTCAGAAAGATCTTAGCAATGTGTATTTATTTAATACACATTTAATACCTATTTAATTGATAATTAATTAATATGTAATTAATATGTAATTAATTGTTTAATTTCTTCCTTGATGGAAGAAATTAAAAAAAAAAAAAAAAGAGATGGACTCTTCTCACTAGTTCTCAAGAAAAGAATATGAGAAAATAGACACAACATAAATGTGGGAAATTCCATCTACACACAAGAAAAGATTTTTTTCTGTGAAAAAATGGTTAAAATTATGAGTTTTTTAGAGATGAGTGGATAATACAAGTTGTGCTGGAATCTGTTTTTTGTGTAGAATGGATCTATCAAGAGAAAATTTAATAAAAAGTTTTACACCAGAAAAATTCCCTTTCAACAACTAAATTTTGTTACTTTTCTCTTCCCAGTGAGTCTAGTGTAAATCTGGAGGGACCATATTGAAGATAAAGATATTATTTCATATTGATATGTGCATAAGGGAAAATGCAATGCTACCAGTATGCAGCATTTTATTCTGGCTTCCTTACTTGGTTGCAGAGCGCAGAATGTGGATCTGAAAGGTCTCTGCCCCTGAGTTGTCTGGCTCCTCTAAGCAGAATTTTTTTTCCTTTCATCCTTTTACACTATAACTCTTTGTGAAAAGAATGAGTTGAGAATGTCAGGGGTGTAAATGGCAACTCAGAAAGAAGTGTAAATATTGATTTGATCCTTGGCATATGAATGTGGCTCAGAAATGCAGAATTTATTTTTATGCTTTCTTACACTGTTCTTGTTCACGCTGGCCAGATCTGCAAGCAAGTCGGATTGCTTGTATAGTATAAGGGCTGCAGGATATATCCTGTCATATCTCATGAAATTTCCTTCAAATTTTGATTATCAGGGCTTTATACAGTTCATTAAAATTTCTGCAGTATTTGTCAGTACTGCTAGATGGCATCAACAGTGACACTGGCAACTTTGTCAGACCTGGCTGATTTTAATAACTAAAAAAAAAAGAAGTATGGTATGTTTTTCCTACCTATGCATATTAGACTCTTGCAGCATTCACAGCCAGCTATAAAAGACAATGATGTATAATAACAGGAAAATAACAGATGTTGAGTTATTGACTCATTCAGTCACCATATGTGTCCCTTATAGAAAACTAAATTTCTTTGACTCAATTTCTCATTGTACTACCCTCATATCCTTAGATCATGTGCAGTGTTTTTTCCTGGGAGATTGTTCCACTGGACATTTACATAGATGTACATTCACATTCTGTGATGAACGATATGGTAACAGTGGAGAACATTCATTCCATCAATGCTCAAAAAATAGATTTCTGAGGGTAAAACCTACAGGACTTGTGATTATTGCAGGTTGGCTGACTGTTTAAGGAGTCATTTTGGTTCCTTGAAGACTCAAAAAATGCAAACACTAACTGCATCCAACCATAAAGCAAATAATCATTTGATTCACTCACACACATATGTGAAATCAGCTGTTGTTTTCATTGAAGATTCATTTAGACTGTCAACCAAACAACATGAAATTCTAAGACTGGGAGAAGGGCAAGTCAGAGAAGAATATAAATAAGCATTTAGGAAAAAACTGAATATCATAAAAAAGGTTAAAATAAAAAATTTGAACCATTGACAATATTGCAGGGTGATAGCACAACAGAGGGAAGTGAACATCCATTTATTAGTCATGATTGGAAATATTAGCAAAACCTGGAAGTTGCAGAATGTGTTAGAATATATTCTTGAAGATACCCCTTAGCAAAGCAGAAATGCCTTAGGCACTCTTTCCTGTTGAGGATGTCAGTGAAATATCTGATAATATATTCTCTATTGTTCATCCCATTCCCACTGTACTACAAACACATAGGTATGGAAAGGTAAACACATGTAGGTATTTATGTACTTTTATAGATATTTACACACAGACTTACACACACACTAGCAACAACTGTCAAACAAACAAACAAGAATTTATTACTTAATTTTAATGACAAGTGGAGGCCTAGCTTCCTTAAGTTCCTTTGCATAAAATATCATATAGCATTATCACATTGGCAAAATACAAAATAATTGTGATGTATCTCAGCATAAAAGTATTTTGACTGTTTTTTTAAGCAAAAAAAGAGGTTTTGGCAATTCACAGTTTTGCTTAACTGACAGAGTTTTTCTATAGGAAATGTGTCAAATTAAATTTTGTTTCTAAAGTCAGCAGTCTGTACATTTACCCTCATATTTTCTTGTGTCATTACTTCAAATGAAAGTTCATCTGTTACTTCTGAAAGATAAAACATAATACATGTGACACAATTTAAAATATCAGGTTGGAAGTTATTGTTACATTGATGTGGGATGGTGTACCTGAGATGGACATATGCTTTTTACCATTTATGATCAAACCTACTGTGTGAGAACAGATTTTTGAAGATGCTGTTTCTAATTTGTCATAACTTTTGAGCAGATTCACAGGACGGCAGATTCCAGGGGCTGAGGGATAGACTTAATTATAAATCTTACAAGCATTTAGACAAATATTCTGTCTGAACTGGATTGTCTGTGCAGTTCATTGGCAGAAAATTAATGCAATTTGCTATTTACAAGGTAATGTGCTCTTCCATCACTGCTCAGCATCTGCTGTTTTAAGGATCCTTGAAGTCATGATGTAAAGGCTGCATTAGGTGAAAGAACATTTTACAACTGAATGTTGCAAAGGCTGTTTTTGTCAGACTGCATTGTGAACTGCTGCCTCACAGAGTAGGCAGTAATAAATGACAGCAGTAAATACGTGGAGTAAAATGCAACACATGAATAAGTGTTCAGCACTTAGAAATATGATCAGTTTGCTACTACTGAAGAAATTA
The DNA here is from genome assembly GCA_013399835.1 of Leptocoma aspasia. Lineage (NCBI taxonomy): Eukaryota > Metazoa > Chordata > Aves > Passeriformes > Nectariniidae > Leptocoma > Leptocoma aspasia. The sequence goes on from VXAX01002093.1 coordinate 197,809, forward strand.
AACAAGTATTTGACATATCATTTCTTGAGAAAGAAGAACCTTGTTACACAATAGCACTGTACCACAAATATGTTCTGGAAAATCATTTAATTCTTACATTTTTTTATTAAAAGCTGGAAGTCTTACAGTATTTTCTTCTATCCACTGAATGTGTAGTGAATATTGACTATACAATACTGGATGAGATTCCTTACTTTTGTATGCATATGTTTAAACCTTAGATATCTGAAGTGAGATGGAAAGATCCCTCTATTAGCAAATGGGAAGTTATGGACGTGCCTAACAAAGACCCATTTAACTGGAATCCTTGCCCTCCTTCACAAGAATAGAAGGGATTCTCCCATGTTCTAGAGGGGATTTCTATCCATTAACTTAAGGAAAGGATAGGATGAAAAGTTCTGACTTTCAGTCATCTACAAACAAGGCAGGCAAGTCCGACACATTATTTCCAAAACTAGGTGATTTAAAAGACCAATTCTTAACAGTATTGTGTGTGATTCAGCAAGAGTCTTAATATATTCTGGAATTCTGAAACTTACTGGACAAATAAAAAACCTTATTCATAGGAAGCTTTAAAAAGTTTTGGTGTTTTTTTTTGTTTAGTGTGGTTTTTTAGGTTTTTGAGGGTTTGTTTAATGTTTGTATACCAAAGAAATTAATGTCAATGGATTGGATGGAGATGGTGAGTGGATACAAGATCTTACTTTAATTTGTTGTCTTCAAAAATAAATCCAGAATTTTAAATGAAAACAAAAATAACAATTTTAAAAACACCTGAGGGGGAAAGATGTTTTCATCAAATACTTTAAGGGACTGTAATTCCTTACTGCAAGACATGAGGACATCAGAAAGATGGAATAATAATAATAGTTATTGCTTTTACTCAACTAGAACAGGATCAGGATTTTTGTTAAATAGATTTCAGCTGAGAAGGACTGATATATTTTCCTCCATCCATTCAAGATAAGTAATAAAAATATATAAAAATATAAAAATATAGTAGCCCAAATATTCTCAGGCTACAGGCTCTACTAACATCAGTATTGTTTCAAAAGAAGGTGTTTTGTAAATTTAAATGTACAGGCTATTTGGTCCAGATTTGAGCAAGTGAGATTTCTACATCTCTTTTTGCAGCTATGAATACAGACATATTTGTGCATACAGATCTTAGACACTTAAAAGTCTATCATTTTTCATAAAGAGGGATTATTTTGCATGATATGACCTGATGTTTATTCACTGAAAGTTTTTTTTTTTTTTTTGCAACAGGAAATTATTTGAAAGAAAAGAGGAATTCTAGGGCTCTTTGGACAGAAAATCATTTATTTTTTTGTCCTTATTTCAACTTTTTTCTCCTCTTTGTTTCTTCTTTCTGTTTTGTTTTGTTTTGTTTGTTTGTTTGTATGTTTGTTTTTCTTTTTCACCTCTTGTTTGGTGTTAGAAAAAGGAACTGGACAATTCAACAAAGCACAGCACAATTGAATACTTACAGGGTAAGAAGGAGTGGAAACATTGATGAGGATGTTTAGGCAGCATCTTTGACAATGTTAGTTACAAAACCTGAATATTAAATCACTCTGAGAAATGGGAAATGATTTATCTTCAAAGCATGAGCTTTTGATATCTAAATGCTAGCTGCATAATTGCCAAGGTTACAAGACAACATTCTAAAGTTAAAAATATTTCCTTTACTCTATAAGGTGTCTATAAGATGTTCCATTTCTGATCTCTGTGGAATTACACATTACATCCATAGTTAGTTATGATTTTGCTTACGAACCTTAAAGCCTCACAACATTGTCTCTGTTTTGCAAGCAGTGTCTTTAGGTTGTGTTAATAGTTTCTTGAGGGCTGATAAGCAGATGTGTCTGACATTGCAGCCAGTGAAGAGAATTTTGCATTCTTACCCAACAATGTTTGGTTCATACTAAAGCAAAATTACTGAAAGCTGTATTTCCAACAGGTGCGTGTCCTTCCTGTGCTGGGGCCCCAGAGCTGGGCACAGTACTCCAGGTGGGGTCCTATGAGAGCAGAGTAGATGGGCAGAACCACATCCCATAACCTGTTGGCCACTTTGGATGCGGTCCAGGATGTAATTTGTTTTCTGGGCTGCAAGTGAATATTGCTGGCTCATGTCCAGTTTTTCATCCACCAAACCCAAGTCCTTCTCATTAGGGCTGCTCTCAATTTGTTTATCTGTTGTGTTGATAACAAGGGTCGCTCTGACCCAGGTGAAGCATCTTGCACTTGGCCTTGTTGAACCTCATAAATTTTCCATGGGTCCCATTCTCCAGGCTTTTCCAGGTCCCGCTGGATGGCATTCCGTCCTTCAAGTGTGTCAACTGCACTACTCAGCTTGGTGTTGTCTGAAAATTTGCTGAGGGTGCTCCACTGTGTGTTACACCAATAGATGTAATAAACAGAGCAGGGCCCAGTACTGACCTTTTGACACCACTTGTCCCTGATTTCCATCCAGACATTGACCATAACCCTCTGCATGCGACCATCCAACCAATTTCTTACCCGCCTAAGAGTCCACCCATCAAACGCATCTCTCTCCAGTTTGAGAGAAGGCTGTTGTATCAAAGGCTTTACAGATGTCCGGAAAAATGACACCTGTAGCCCTTCCCTCATCCACTGATGCAGTCATTCCATCGTAGAAGGCCACTGTGTTGGTCAGGCAGGACGTGACCTTGGTAAAACTGTGCTGGCTATCTTGAATCATAGCAAAGTTTCTAGAAGGCTTTAATGAAGGTTCCATAATCTTACCTGGCACAGAGGTGAGACAGAGAGGCCAGTAGTTCTCAGTTGGCCTAAGTATAGGAAAAAAAAATTTGGATCCCATCTATGCAATTCTAGCTTTCCTTACTTTTAATATAGTCCCTGTAAAATCTGGTTTTCAGATGCTTTCTCTGTGTTTAGTAGTTTTGTCAATTAATTTAGCAGTAAATGCTTCATTATTTGGGTTTATTATCTTTTTACTTTGTAGTGCACAGTCTGATTAAGTTAATTTGTAATAATACATTGTCCTTTTCTTCACTTAAAAAGCTACACTACAGACTGAACGTAATGATTTCACTTGACTGTAATGCTTGAACTACTTTATGCTCCTGTGCTTAATACAGCTCTTGACTTGTATGATTCCTTTCAGAATTTTGTGGCAGCTTGACTTTGAATGTGGCTGAGAAGTCAGATTTATTTTCACTGGAGCAATCTGCCACAGTATTTTGTGTATGTTTTTCTTTTGCCAAGTACACAGCTTTCATGTTTCTCCCCACCCCACCCCCCTTAAAGGAATGGCTTTGAAAACAACTGGCAGTTTGCAGCCCTGCCATTCAGTGTTTCAGTTCTGGATTTTTAAGCTGGCTATATATCAGAATATTCTCTTTTATGCTTCAAGCTACTGCCCAGTTTTAAACATAAGCTGTAGCAATCAGTGAGCTCTATTTTCAGTAGATAAAAATTAAAAACAGAGGTGAAACAGAAAGAATGAAATGTAAATTTCCAGTTTCCTCTGTGACTTCTACTATTAGTTTCACATTGTTGAACAGTACTAAGTCTCTTTTTTGAAAACAGTGATCTTTAAGATTTAAAAAGCACACAAACCCTGAAAAAAATTATTTCTAAAAGAGGATTACAGGGAAATTGGCATGTTAATGGAAAAGCAGAGAAGCAATAGCATGTACCAAGCAATTTTTGCAATGATTTTGAATATGCTTGTTGTTTGTACATGATTTTTCTTAAACAGCTGGAAGATAAGATTCACACCTTCATTCATCACTGTGCGAGCATGTGATAGCAGTTATGGGGATGAAAGCATTCCTTATTTTGCTCTATCACATTGTCAGATCCAGGGATCCTTTCCTTATTTTCTTTTTTTTTTTTTTTTTTTTTTTTTTCTCCTTTTTTATGTAAAGCAAAGAACCATAAATATTTAATTCCTAGCTGGTTTTACACCAAATCTACATGAAAGTCAATATTTCTATTTACTTAAATATGCATATAATTTTCAAATCAACACTTTTAATGCGGGCCATTTAAATTTTAACAGCTAAACATATCTGGGAATAGCATGGGAATGTTTCTGTGATTGAGACTAATTTTGTGTGCTGCAAATTCTTCCCGTCTTTCTTTTGGCAGCAGCATGATAGGCCTCCAAAAGCAAAGGTGTTAATTGAAGCTGTTGCTCATGGAAGACCTCAGCCCTTGGAAAGGTCATTTTATAGAATCATATGAATGATTTTGTTAAACGAATAGGGAAACAGAAAATTCAGATATATAATTCATCCGTTTCAGTTCTAACACGGTTAGTTTTCAAGTCTAGTCCTTTTTATCAACTAAATTCTAGACATAATTATATGAGTATTGAGTGTGGCCCTAATTTCCAATCTCTTTCATTTGCTTTCTGAAGGCAAGTGTATGTAGGTGAAAATCAGATGATGACGACAGCTGTGAAATATTATCAGTCATCTCACCCTTCGAGTGTACTGTCAGGAAAAAAAGAGAAAATAAATATGCTCAAGTTTCAAGGGACATGGAATACAGTTTGATGTGAGCCTTGCCACTGAAACTGTAGATGACTTGATATAAAATATGCTTACTGAATGCAGTAATGAAAATCCTTATCGACCCAATTCAGAGGATTAAAGATTAATCATCTCACATTACAAAAGGGGTGGTTTTAATTTCTCTCTCACTTTACTCTTGAGTTTTGAAAGTGTCTTAGGCGAACAAAACTAAATAGTATATGTAATCTAAACTATAATTTCTGTTTCTTCCACCTATCAAAAAGTTAACAGAAAACTGAAAAAAAAAGAAAAAATCCAAACAGTAAAATATTCAGCGAGTCAATCAAAAACCTAGTAAAATAAGAATAAAGGACAAACTTTTATTTTTTAATTTTTTTTAGGAAAAAATCCAAAATATGTTGGGAATTTTTTTTCTTTGACTATGCCTTTTGAAGAAAGATAAGCTCTTTAAATTAAATTTGGATGTGTTGTTTAAAAGCAAAATATGAGCAGAAAAGTAAACTTAATTTTTTCATTATTATAATGTATAGACTTCCTTATGATTGAATTATAGATAATTCAGTAATAATACAGTAATAGCTAGGTTCTACTTCTAATTATTTCAACAACTTACTTCAAATGTGGGGTTTGAAGCTTTTTCTCACTTGCCTTGTTCAAAAGAGCTTTCAGTTACAAAAGTTATGAAAAGTTCTCTTCAAGGATCTTTGGCTCCACCTTGTGTCCTTTGTGTTTTCCTATAGAAGCCGGAATGTCATGACAAAATGTGAAAGAAAAATATGGATGAAACTTTCTGCTTAAACATAGCAGGAAGCGTTGCCATTGGCATCTGTCGTGTTGGGTTTGACCTCATTTTCCACTAAGGAGTGATGAAACTCAGAAAGTACGGTATTTTCCATTTTTTAATAATTACAATATTTAAAAGACAATAACATTTTAAATGGAGAGATACATAAACCACTCAGAAATGTTTTCTATGTATACCAGTAAACACATTATTTACTGGAATAAATCTTCAATTGATGTAAGTGAATTGTTGAATTTAAGTAGAGTTTGACTAGGGAGGCAGGAAAAGTAGTGTCAAGGGCAATGTGCTCTGCTCGTTTAGGGTTGTGCCTAAACTTTGAAAAAACCCAATTTTACAAATTACCCTTTCAGATTCAGCTAGGCTGAAGTCAGTTTTGTGAAAATCCATCTCTGTTTCTTATGTTCTACTGTACGGAGATGCTTTCTCCATAAAAGGATCATATGAAGGAGAAGTCTGGCCTAACATTAGGCAAATGTTTTTCAGATAAATCACACATAGAATTCCATGTATCCTAACGTGAAATCTGTATCTTAACTTTGCATGTCTTTCTCCTTCTCTTTAAAGTTATACTGACAATTATGTGCTGAACAATAACTGCTAGAACATGAAGTGGTATGTAATGAACAGGAATATTTCGTAGAGTTATCTTTCTAAAATCAATCAGTGTTTCCCTCTTCCCTTCTAGGTAATAGCACTGGGAATCAGTTGGGGGTCGGGGGTGCTTACAGTGTTAGAAGAGAATGTCACACCTTGTTGTTTCATTTATGTGCCCTGTCTTATGGTGCACATCAGATCATCCACAGTCCTCCAATGAATATCAGACATATCAGATAAGAGTTTGGACTTTTGGAAACTTCCCTCATGAACTTTTCAGAAGCTTCACTATATGAAATGTGTGTCCCAAAGCAGCCAGTAATGACCTCAGAAAACAGGAGTATCTCAGTTCTTCTAACTTACCCAGTATATTCTAAGTGTAATAGAATACACGGAGCAAACATATAGGAAATTAACATTTTAGCTTACACCCTAGGAATAAATTGAACATGTTTGCAATATACAAATTAATCTCTGTTTTCTCAGCTTTCTCTACTAACTTCATTCCTTGCAGTATTTGCTCAGCTATTTCCATTTACTCAACTTTTGTTCTTCAGTTAGTTCTAAGATATTATTAAGTTTGGATTGGCGCTTTGGGGTTTTTTTGTGGGGTTTTTTTTGGTTGGTTGATTTGGGGGTTTTCTGCCCTCTTTGTCTTCTTTGGGAATTTTTCTTGGGCATCTACTGAGAATTTATATTAGTTTTTATTCCTAAAAAATTGAGACATCAGATTTGGTTCCATGATTTGTACAAACATCCACCTATTTTTTCTTGCTGTTTTGTTTATTTGGTTTGGGATTTTAACACACGGTTACTGGTTCACATCACTGAAGAGAAGAATAGAAGAATTTTCCCATCTGAACTTCTATCAACCAAACTATGCCATAATTTTTAATGCAAAGATTTTCTTTACACCCTTGTTATGGAAGGACATATTGAAAATAATTGCACAGACTAGAGTAGTACATGACCATTACAAAATTAAGCTCAACCAGAGAGAAAAAATAAGTGAGTGCCCTGTAAGGCAAGAAAGGAAAGATAAAAACCCTGTATTCATTTTACTATATTTTCCTCCAAATTACACATTTTTCTTTTCCCAGATCTCGTCCTCCCTTGTCCCTGGGATCATAAAAACTATTGTGTTCTCTGAAGCAGGGGAAAAAGAAGGACTCAGCAAACGGCTGTGCAGTTCAGAATGTGGGACTTTATTATTGACATTGCTGCTTTCTTTGGCTTCTGTTAAAAAGCTGTCATTTCCTGATATACAGGCCACAGATTGAATGCTGATCACCATGGTAGCTACAGACAGATGTCTATGAGAATAAATCAGTCTGGCATACAGTTTTTCGGTAACTTTCAAGGGCTCAAATGTTCAACATTGCTGGTTTAAGACCAGTGGAACTTGGCCTAACTGTTTCTTTTCTAGCCACACAGCTTCTTTTCTAGCCTACACAACTTCAGAATTGCTCTCGGTCATAAGAGGGAAAGTTACAATATAGCTGGTAAGGCATTTTGAGCTTGATTTTATTAAGAGCTGATTACTACAAAGTACCTTAGCAAAGACGCTTCGCCTAGAAGTAAACAGACACAGACACCACACTCAACGCAGCTAGTTCCGGCACTGTCATTCAAATCAGAAAGAAGTCAGGAGATAAAGCAATGACCAAAGCAAACCCCATAGAAAATGAAGGACTACATTATGACAGAATCACAGAATATGCTTAATTGGAATGGACCCACAAGGATCATCAAGTCCTACTCTTGGCCCTGCACAGGACCATCCCCAAGAATCACACCATCTCTCCAAGAGTGTTGTCCAAACGCGACTTAAACTCAGGCCTGGTGCTGTGAGCGCTTCCCTGGAGAGCCTGTTCCAGTGCTCAGCCACCCTCTGGGTGAAGAACCAAAACCTTTTCCTAATAGCCAACCTAAACCTTCCCTGACACAACTTCAGGCCATTCCCTAGGGTCCTGTCACTGGTCACCACAGAGAAGAGATCAGTGTCTGTCCCTCCTCTTTCCCTCAGGAAGAATTTGTAACTGCAAGGAAGTGTCCCCTCAGTCTCCTCCAGGCTTATCAGACCAAGTGACATCAAATGCTCTTCAAACAGCTTCCCCTCAAGGCCTTTCACCATCTTTATGGCCTTCCTTTTGACACTCTCTAATAGCTTTATGTCTTTCTTACATTGTGGCACCCAAAACGGCCCCCAGCACTGGAGGTGAGGCTGCCCCAGCTCAGAGCAGAGCGGGACAACCCCCACCCTTGCCCAGCTGGTGATACTGTCCCTGATGCCCCCCAGGACAGGGTTGGCCCTCCTGGCTGCCAGGGCACTGCTGACTCACATTCAACTTTCTGTCAACCAGGACCCCCAGGTGCCTTTCCATGATGTTGCTCTCCAGCATCTCATTCCCCAGTCTGTCCACATATCCAGAGACAAAGGAAATCAATTCAGACTTGAAGTCTACCTAATTTAAATTAGGTTGTTCTCAATATTCAAAGACAACACTTTGAATACTCAGCTTAATTCACTGAAACAGTTTTATTGTGAATGAAGCCTATTCAGTTAGGAAAAGAAATAGGTTTTTATTATACTCAGTTAAGGATCAAGCTGAGTCATGATCAAAGTGTCAATTACTTTACATGTATTTTCCTGATAAAATTCAAGAAAATCATTAGGGTCTACTTCTATGTCTCTTCTAATAAGCTATAGCAAAATTGTCAATTAATTAACAATGTAATATTCATATTCTTCTAGCATGAAATAAAAGCAGAGCTCAAGGAAGTGATTTCTAAGTGTATGAATACTATGATTGCAAATATCTTATTTGAGATTGTCACTAGTAACAATTTTTTGAGATCCTGTTAAAATTGTTAATGGTATTTGTATGGCTGTCACAGATCCCTGAGTCTTTCAGGGGCTTGAAGCAGAATATTTCCTACCTTTTTCTTAATGTTCCTGAAGGACATTGGCAACTTCTACTCTCTAAAGTGAAGTTCTACTAATACACATACACACAAAAGAATCTAGAGAACTGTATCTCTAAATAAAGTAACACTGATTTCATCTATGAAATACCCAAAATATAAGCCTTTAAAGTGACTCTCCCTTTTGCCCACCATGTGTCCCCTCCTCTTAAATACTTATTTCCAGCCCAGACACTTTCAGAGGTTTTTGTAGTTAAAACAACTTAAATGCAGACATATAAGGTTTGGTTTCTAGTCCTGCAGGCAGGTCTCTGTCTTCTTAAGCACTTCCAAATTGCTGAACTCAAAAGTCCTCGTCAACTCCTATGTTCAGGTACATCCCCAACAATATCCTAGCATTGAGAAGACCTGGATGCACACCAAGCTGGTTTTTGTGGTAGGGTGTTCAGGAAGAAAATCCAGTCATAAGCAGCAAAAGAGCATTATGACATGCTACAGACATGCTCCCCTTCAGCAGAAGTGTCCCAGAGTACAGCAGTGTTTGAAATGTCTCTATATTGTTGCTTGTCCTGCCTTTTCCAATCTGTACTTCATAAACGTTTTAAAGGGGAAGATATTTCAAAGATCAAAATATTTCAAGGTTCTTTCCCAAAAGGCTCTTAAAAGGCTCTTAAAAGGCTCTTAAAACCACCAGCAAGTAATGGGATACAAGGAAAGGTCGTCAAATTAAGGGAAAACTCTTGGAAAGAGAACAAATGAGGGGTAAGAATAAATTCTCATTTTCCACAGTGCTGGGAGGTCACAGCAACAAAGGACTGTGGCCAGGAGTTGTGTTGTGGCCTGTCCTCTAAGCTGTTTGTGTGTGATACTGTAAGGACACTAAGCAGTACAAAGTTTCTTCACTAGAAGCTTATTCAAGAAAATAAAGGCAGGAGCAAGATCTGCAAAGGGATCTTTCAATATTCATCAAGAAAATGGCACATTACGTTCAGTTTAGATAAAAGTAATGGCATGCACTTGAAAATGGACAGCCCAAAATGTACACATATAATGATGTACTCTGAGCTAATTATACGAACGCAGGAATGAGATCTTTGGGGGATAAAGGAAAAAGCCTATGCTACCTTCTGCTAAACAAAGAATTTGTGTTAAAACAGACAACATTCCCTATCAAAAAAGAGTAAAATATTTAAGTTTCTGAGGAAGATTTTTTTTAAGTAGTTCTGCAGATCCACAACTTTGATTATTATTGTGTCTCATCTCTGACACCTTTCGAGTGAATAGTTAGCTTCAGAAGGTTAATATCATGTAGGTTACTTGCCAGTCAATGGCAAGAAAAGCTTAGCCGTCTTTTGTTCAAGCTCATTTAACTTCTTGGAGCCTAAGATTTCCCTCAGAAAAATGCAAAATAAGCAATGGCAGCCAATTATTCAAGTTAAGTGGGCAGTAAGAATGCATCATTTACTTTTTAGCCTTCATTAAGTCTGGGCCAGCTGCCTCTCAGAGGTGGTACAAAGAGTGTTGCCTAGCAAAAGATAGCAAGCAAGGAGGAGAAGGTAGACAGACTCAGTCATCCTATGGCCAGCTTGGAAACAGAATCTGCTCATATATGGGAAGATTTTAATAATTACAGAGGATAGTTGAGTAATCAATTACTGTTGACTCACTTTCAGAAAGGGGTGGCCTAATTTCAGAGGATGAATATAACGTCACTGTTAAGAGCTTTGAATTCAGTCTATATGATTGTATTGCTTTATTGCAAGACACTGGGCAAATTAGAAAAAAAAAGGAAGGCATTTAACCTGTTGATGTGATTTTGTAATTTTTTTTTTTAATTTTTAAAAATTTTTTTTATTTTTGTAATGAAAACCATTTTGGTTGAAAAATGCAACCAAATTTTATCAACACAAGATTTCACCTTTTGAAATATTGTTTTGAGAAGCACAGTCATATACAGAAATTTAAGAAAAAACTAATAGAAATTAGTGGCAGCTGGCTTTCAAAATTATTTAAGTACTTTAAGGGCTCAAAAATTCTACAAAAACGCCACAATTTATGCTCTTACAAGGAATGAAAAAACAAGCACAGTATTATAATCAAATATACAGAAACTGTATAACTAATGTTTTGTGTGCAAATGTACTTCAGTGTGTTAAATCTTTTTGAGTGGTTATCAATGCAGATTCAAATTTCTCTTATGGTAGTTATGGTTGATTTGGTATATCGATAACGAGATTTCAGAGATGGCTCTCTGCTCTGAGATCCCTATAAATAGGAATGGTACCTGGGACTTTTGCAGGTTTACATAATCAGAAAACTGGAATCAAATCTAGAAAACTATGCCAAAGAAACAAAAATCTGTTTACATTGTCTTGCTGTTTGGCTGACAGCAAAATGTTCATCTGTTTTGTCACTTATACCATAATCAGTCAAATAATACTTTTTTGCAGTCAAATTAATTTCTGAGAATAGTCACAATAGTCACTGGAATTTAAGGGATGCCAAACGCTTGAATATTTTTCTTGTGCCTGTAAAAGTTAATGTTCTTCAACCTGTTAATAACAGGAAAATATATCATGGAGAGTAATGTAATCAAAGAGCAAAACAGATGGTATCTTCAGTGAGAAAATTATCCGTAGCTGTTGAATCCTAGAGCATAGATTAACTCCTGTTCATACAAAAGACACTATTCCAGGAAACTTGGATGTGTAAAATTAAATACTGCACATGTTGACTCAACTGCTCAGCCAGAAGCAGGTGCAAAAACTTTCTAATGAAACCAGGTCCAGGTCAGGAAATATTTGCAAGAATAATTTCTATGCACTTCAGGCATGAATTTGAGACTTTGCTTTGCAGATCTCTGGCCATTAAGTGCTGTGATGTCTTTGGTCTTTTGCAGGTCCAGGATACATTTAGGTTGTTGCACAATCTTTCCTATCTGCAGAGGTCGGTGACTGTTGTGGTCCTGCTATAAGAGTGGAGGTTTGGCACACTCTAGTTGTCTTTAGGACAAAATCTGCCATTGGAGGCTGGAAGATGTAGAATTCAGTTTATGTATTTGTAGTATAGCCTGGGTATTATGCAGTATATTTTTTCTTACAAAGATGACAACTTCCATTGTTTGCAGTTTTGAGGTCTGGGTCAGTTAAGTTGCAGAGTCTGACTCTGCCCTTGCTGCAACGGAAGACACTCAAAAAAGAAGGTTATGTAGTACAATGTAGGGTAGCCAGCAGTGTGCTAAAGCTATGAAAGAGGCATCACGCAGCATGAGCGAAGAAATAGCGTGGACAAAAACATATGAATGATTTTTCTTTTGAAGTGGCACAAAACCATGACCCAAAGCTCAGCTTTCCCTGTCCCTTTCTTTTTGTAAAAAAGCCACTTCTTTTTGTAAAAAAGCATAGCTACTGCTGCATCTTCTGTGTACAAAATACATTCAGTAATCTGACCCCATTGCTAGGAAATTAAGACTGTAGATTACTAATGAACTGTGTACTTGGCCTCTTGCAAACTCACTTGAACTCTCCTCACACTCAAGGGGAAACTGTATAGCTGTGGGTGGAACAGAGCTGGGCCTAAGACAGGAATGAGCTTGGAGCACAAACAAAGCATCTGTGTCCAAAATGAACTTGTGTTTGCCTGCCAAGGAAATTATGAACAGTATGATACCACAGAAAGGAACCAACAGCTTGTTTTTGGCATTAAAAAGACAAAACAAAACAAGATGCTTAACAGACCTATTATAGTTTTCATAGGACGTGATGTTTTTCATGCCAGTGACTCCTGTATTTCTAATGGAAGTAGAGGCTCAGTAGCTGATGCATCAGGGGCTGCTGTTCACCTGTGTATTCTCTGCCATGCTTGACAGCTGTCTACTTAAAGTTATCAAAGTCATGCCTTGAGACTATTAAAAATTCTGTTATCGAATCACACACTTACAAGGCAATGGGCTTCTCTATTACTTCCTTGTTATTAACAAAGTTGGTGCTGCTGAGATGAAAGGCGGTTCTTTGCTGATATACGGATGTTTTGTGCAATTAGCATCCTGTCCTGATAGTTCTGGAATGAGCACCATCCAAACCATTAATGTTATGAAGAAACAAGGACTTTATTTTCTCGCTTGTCATCATGTGTAGTGGTGAGAGTCAACTGATACAATTAGCTCTGGATTGCTTTTCATCATGTAAATCCAAGCTAATCCTGTTCCAGAAGCCTGTGTCCAATTAGGAAACAGTGAATCAAAATATGATAATTTCTACACTGCACTGATGCCTCTTGGGCTATTTTGTCATTAAATCTGCTTTTGTGATGGACAATATGCCTCCAGCTTTCATTCATTTTAATGAGAGAATAATTTCACATGGTCAAGGTTTTATCTCCCTTTGTCTGTTATCCACTTTGTGCTTTAGAAGAAGCTTTTCCCCCAACAGGTTTCAGATATATTCTGTGATGAAATATAGACTCTGTGCACAAGAACCCTCACTATTCCATTTGATACTGGGGATTATGTGAAACTAAAAATTTTATTATGAGCTTGAGGCTTGTTTACTTCCTCTACTTTTTTTTTTTTTTTCCCCACTTTCAGCTTCAGGTACAGTTCCAGGAAAGAGACACACATGTGATCCATAAGGCAGCAGGACAGAACTTTGGCAATCCTCTGTTTGAAAACAAATGTTTTGGGTAAAGGATGCCATCAAACCAAGAAAAATAGCCCACCCAGGCAGGTTGTCAGCAAACTACATCACTGTGGATGTTGGTCATATGCTGAGACTGACGAAGACTTAACTAACAAAGTGATCTACAAACTGAGTAGGAGGACCACTCTCTTATCCATCATTTTAAAGAGAATGAGAAAGTTCATGTTCTGTAGAAGAAGATATACGGAGGGAGGAAGAGATAGATAGAGGGAAGAAGAGGAAATATTCAAGACCAAAGAGAAGACTAGAGTAAGACATAAGACTGTTGTATTGTTATTGGCTGGATTTGTGTATTGGGCTGTACAACAGAATGAGTTTCTTTTAAATCCTGAAAGTTGTTATGAAATCTGTGTATTGTGTCTTGTTCTGCAGAAAAAATCATGGTACCCACTGGTTTACACATTTGAGAGTGTGAATTATTTTATGTTTAATAAGACATAGAGTTGTCAAAAAAAAAAGTCAAAGGAAGAGACGCTACTGTAGTCTACTGTATTAAAAAATCTTTAACCATGCAAGTCCAGCAGGAAGGATCAAAATGCTGCAGCCAGAAAAGCCAGTGAATCCTTCGGCCAAGGCTTTGAGGGTTGCCAATCCGGAAGCAGAAATAGGAAAACTGGACTATCAGAAGTACTGAATGCTCACCATTCCTATAAGGTGAATGGGAGTTAAAATAGCTGTGCATAACCTTTTAAAACCCTGAATTGTTAAAATGGGTCTTTAGAAAGTGTTACGAAAGCATGAATAAATTGGAAAAGAAATTATTAAAACTATGAGAAATCTTTCTATAATAAGCTACGTATAGTTCATCTATCAGTCTCTCACCTCCAAACTTGTTGGATTATTTTGGTGTAAATCACTATGTAGCTCAACTCAACCTAAAGCTTTATACCACACGAGGAAGCAGTCCAGTCTTGGAATCAGTGCTTTCTATTTAATTTATGTGGATCTTTAAATATAAAGTCTCTCTGCTCATGCTTGTGTTTTCCTTTGGGCAGAGAAATTACCTATGTGAAAGGCAATTATTCTGCTCAGTGAGTTCTTTCCTTTCATCACCCTTCTCCCAAAGCACTTACTGTCTGGAAGTAGAAAGCATGCCTCCACCCAATTTCTTACCCCTGAATGAGGAAAGAAATGTGAATATGCTGTGATTCTGTTTTGTCCTAACTTTCAACTGAAAATAAGAAATGCTTCCAATCAGTGATTCCCTTAGAGTGGAGAAGGTGGAAAATTGGTTTTATAAGCATAAAACAAACTGAAATGAGTCTTTTGGTGTTTTCTCTGTTAATTGAGTATGTGAAGAGCCTGCTGCTGATGAAAAATTTTCCCCTTTTTTTGAATTACTCATATTATGTTTATATTCATTAGATCACCCTCCACAAAGCCTGAAAATGACTACCAGTAATTTATTGGCATGTATGCAATATTAATCAAATGTTCACAATGTGTTTTGGTGTTTTAAGTGTCTCTTTCAGAAAGAAGTTGAACCCCATACATATCTGCTTGCATTCAACTTTATCTGAGATATTCACAAGTCCTAAGGGAAAGAGTTGGCTTGCAAAAACAGGATAAGAAGCTTGACAAGGGCACTCAGAGATAGAATTTCCCTAGACTACTGCCAGAGCTCTTCACACATTTTATTTATGTTAGGATGTAGAAGTTTGCTTATTTTTCTCCCTGGAAAGAACAAAAGAAAAAAAAAAGCAAAATACTCAGTAAAGGAGGTAAGAATTGAAACCTCACCAGTTCACTTTAATTTGAAATAAACCATTACTAATTATTGGCAAAATGTGGCTGTTGAGGAGGAAAGAGGGAAAAAAACCTACCACAAAACCATCAATGGTCTGCTCATCAATGGTCTGCTCCCAGACCATTCGCACAGAGCAAAAGAAATTGTAGTTTATCATGGTAATAGTATAAAGATTTATTCCAATCTTGGCAGGCTGATGTAACCCACTGTTAAGTAGGCCAGGCTCGCTAGTTATCGAATGTCTAGAAAATTGAGTAGATTTTGTCTTCTCCTGGCAGCTACAGCTGCACTCATTAATTTTCAGGATGAGCCTTTCAGCAGGCAACTTGATAATGGCTCCATCAGGTGGTACAATTGCTGGATTGCGGGCATTTGGTATCTCCAGCCAGGGAAACCGACATCGGAATTTTGGCTAAGAGATGTATTTGGCTCATCTTGTGGACAATGAGCTCTGCCAATAGCTTTCACAGGACAGTTTTCAGAGATAAAAGATTCATTACCAGTAAAAGGCCAACATTCATCGTATGAATCCAAAGGATTTAGAGGGTCTAACATGCATCTTGGAGAGTGCCAGAGGTTATATTAGAGATAGATGTTCATTACATGTCTCTTGTTACTTTTTCCTGGAAGCAAGAGAAACAGTTCAGTTTTAGGTTAGCACTGGATTTATTTCCTTATGCAAAGGAATAACTCAGATGTTCTCTTTTGGCTGAAAATGAGGAAACAATAAATTTTGAGGTATTTTGAGGAAAAATGCCTTTATGCTGCCTAGGAATTAACCTCAAAGGCTTTTGCTCTTTTTTTCTTCTGCAGCTATAAACCTGTATATAACTGAATATACTGGATATGGTTTTTTTGTTATCTTGCACAGTGTGTTCATAATACTTTATTAATTAAATGCCTACCATGTCAAGAAAATATTGTTCTGCATCTGAAGGGGAGATAGGGTCAAATATAGGTAATAGAAAACTAGGATTTTTAGACTTCAGGTTAAAAAGCTTCATGGCACTAGTACCTGTGTAGACAAATATGCTGAGGGGTGTGAACTGTCTCTTCAACCAACAAGATAATTACACTTAGGGTCTAAACTATCTGCCAAGCTTGGGGTATATTTTTGAGGAAAACAAACCAACCAAATGAACCAATGAAACCCCCTCTGTCTCCCCACCCCCCCATCCCCTAAAACAGCCAAACAACAAACCAAACCAAAACTATGATAAAATTAAAAGGACTATCTAGTTGAAAAGGGAAAAAAAATCTTTGAATGTGTTATCCACTCTTTATGATAGAGAAACTCAGAAACCACAGATTTTGAATTATTTTCATGTGAACTTATCTGCAGTTTAAGACTTTATCACCTATTTCTGTCCCTACTTGATCATGCTAAGATTGCTGATAAAATTGTGTTTTCACCTTGACATTTGTTCTGTTCTTTTTCTAGGCATTACGTGGCATTATGAAGTAGATGACTACAACCTGTCACATATGAAATTTTTTCACTAAATTCTGTAAAGAATGTTCTTTAGTAACTAATAAAACTTCACTCAAATATAAAAGTGATAAAACATTTTTCAAAACATATAATCACTGCAACAGAAAAAAATAAATCCATTCTAGCCTATCTCATAGTTTAAATAACTCAGAAAAGCAGAAATAAATGGATGGAGCAGTATTGAAGTCCATATACTACTTTTTTTGCAGCAGTTTTAAGGATTCAAGCCTGCAGCTTTATAGTTACTGTGAAATTATCTTGTCAAACTGCTAAATAACAAAGTAAGCTTCATAGATATTTCATGTTGTTTAAGGAAAAAGAAAGAGCACAGTATTTCTTGGCTTCGTATAGTACCAGCTCTTTTCACACAAATTATTAACCAGAAAAAACTGAGTCTTTAGTTTCCTCTGAACTATTTTTTTAATTTCCTTCAACTATTAAAGTAGAATAGGCTGCTATACATCATTTCACACATTATCTATGTCAGTAGGATTTGTGAATCCAGTTGAAGAAGTTACTCTTGGGAACAATCCTGCATCGCTCATGTGATGCAGCATTCCACAGCGAGGGGCATTCCTAACATGCCGCGATGGAATCATACAAAAATCTAAGTTGGAGAGGGTTTCTAAAGAATTTGGTTCATTTCTTTCTCTGAAATCAACTTCTCCAGTCCTCTAGACCATCACATTTGTGGCTCTGTCCTCTTGTCTACAGCTAATCTCCAGAAGATCAGGTTGATCTTTTTTGTGGACCACAAGCCCTCCCCTTTTACTTTTTGTTTTTGTCTGTCTTGAACAGCCTGCAACTGTCCATTGCAGTACTTGAGTCACAGGAGTTATCCCACCATATATCTGTACTTCCAAAGATACTGTAATTCTGAGACTGCACATGGGGACTGCAAACTTCTTCTTTTTTATTTACCAGAATATGAGTGTTGGCATAAAGGCACTCGAGTGATTTGCCATCTGACCTTTTGCTCCTGCTCCCAAGGTACTCTCAGCTTGTCCTTGGGTCTTTGCCTGTCTCCAAACTTTGGGCAGTACTTCCCAAATAACCTAGCTTAAAGCCACTTCTGGAACTTAGTTAACATATTAAAAATATGTCATTGCACATTTTTGATAGGTGGGTGCCATCTCTTTGCAGTAACCAACAGACTTAGAAGACTATCTCAATAGCCATGGAGGCCAAAACCCTGCTGGAAACAACAGCTGTTAAGCCAGATGTGATATGTGTGATATACCTACTTCTGCTTGTCCTTCCTTCTAACTGGAAGGTTATATTTACTATTTATAGTAGAAAATAACCTGAGGGACTTTCCCCTTTCCTTCAACCCCTATGTTCCTGAAGTCCTCTTTGATTATGTAGGTGTATTTTTTGTTCAATACATTACTTGATCCAGTGTAATTATAATAAGAATGCATTTTTGTTACAAAGTCAAAATAAAAACGTGAGGATGTTCTGTGTATTCATGTGAATCAGCCCACAACCATTTTTTTATAATTACTGTTATTTCACTGAATGTCTCTAATGAAAATCTGTTCTGTCAGAATTTCTAAACACTACATAGAGACAATAATGGGTTTAAAAAAAATAATTAGGAAGCTCTGTAAAATAAAATTCTTAGAATCAAACAACCCTTTCTTTCAAAGAAAAAAACTGAAAAACTAAAGAGATTTCTCAGCATAGTTGCACTGCATTATTATTGTGACTACATCAAAGACAGGAACCTGAGATACTACCTTTATGAATCACATGTAGTTTTTATGGTTTTTTTTAAACAAGAAACAACAGGGTTTTTTTGTCTTTTCTGTCATTAAGGATGAGAGACAACTAGCTGTCCGTGAAACTGACTTTGTATATGGCAACAAGGGGATTCAGTAGCCTAAATATAAGTATTTGTTGTCATTTTAGACATTGGATACATGATCTCCAGAAGGATGAATGTATCTCATAAATCTTGTGCTGTACCTGCAGGTTTCACATAGAGGTCATGGATAACTGGGTCATTCTCACATTTAAATGCTGAAACTTTATGTGCTTCAAGATTTCCACCTTCAGCTGCATTGATGGGGAATAAAGAGAACTGAGGAATTAAATGTGCATATGAGATAGAGTTTGAAAGAACGTCCTGCTCCTAATTTTAACCTCTGCATTTTTAAAACAAATCAAAGATTTTGCCATAATCCCTGGCCCTCAGTAGATAGGCTTTTATAAATAGCATCAAATATTATAGACATTAGCAGTAGCAATAGAGGCTGGCTCTTCCCCTGAAACTAGATTATCTCAATCTAGAGATGTTCTCTTTGTTATATTTTCCTGACTGCTTTATGATTTTGATCATAAAATCAGGGAAAACTAAGAATGTAAAAGATATGCTGATATTTGTGGTTTGGGAAATGTGGTAGCATCAGATTTTTTTTAGTTGACTCTGTCATTACCACTACACAATTCAGCTGTAAAGCCAAAAAGAGTGTTGTATTCCAGAAGGTGTCAGTAGAGTATTAGAAAATAAAAATGAGGAAGCTGCATAAGCTCTATAGTATTAAGACATTACTATGGTAGAAATGGCTGTTTTGCATGGTGATTTGTACAAAAAACCCACTTTCTATAACTATGACATGCTACTCTTTTATGATAATTTTAAAGAAGACCTATTTTTCTGCACATTCAACTAGTGAGTTAGCTATAAGATACTGAAATATATTCTGAGAAAAAGGCCTCAGATAGAAGTATTAATATGAAACAAGGAAGCAACAGCATTCTCTGCAAAGATGG
This sequence comes from Leptocoma aspasia, assembly GCA_013399835.1. Lineage (NCBI taxonomy): Eukaryota > Metazoa > Chordata > Aves > Passeriformes > Nectariniidae > Leptocoma > Leptocoma aspasia. The sequence continues at coordinate 217,373 of VXAX01002093.1, forward strand.
CAGCAACACTTCCAGTGGGCTGAGGGAGCAACCTGACAAGTTTAGGCTAAAGCATCAGAAACTGCTTGCACAGTTATATGTCACTGGCAAGGTCTTTTATTGATCCCAGGACCGTATCACAGCTTCAAAAGGAGTACAGAAATGTGAAGCTTTTGATTTATCTTCCTCTGTGTCTACTCCTTTGTTAGTGGTAGCCTGGGTCCCTCTCAAATAAGTGAAAGAATTCTAAAGGATTCACTCATATGAAGCAGCTCACATGACACAATGCTACATTCATACACACATTTTAACAAATGAAATTACAGAGCAGATAACAAGAATGTTCAATAATTGTAGCAATTTAGGAGTGAAATGTGTAATTATCACTAGCCAACGAAGCAACAGCATTAAAAATGAGAACTAGAGAAAGATACAAGCATCTTAGGGTGACCCTGCAAATTTTTTGAGAGGCTTTTAATCTACATCATTGTGAAAGAAATGAGGCTAAACAGAAGATGGAATGTAGCTGTTTGTCACAGTTGGGGTTTGCACGCTGACAAAACTGGTCCATTCTAGTTTGTCTCTTTTCTTTTCTTCTTAGTCAAGAATATGATTAGAGCTCGGTCTGTTGTAATTAACAACACTAATGACAACTAATTCTACTTCCCTTAAGTAAAGAGGGAGTGGCTGCATTGATGTTTTTAGGGATAAAATGATAGAAAATGTACATCTAATGGAAGTACACTCATACACTATTGAGATTGTATAATGTAACATTAACAATATTAATTTAAATTTCAAGTCTACGCTGGGGAAAAAGTAGGTTATAATGCCCTTTCAAGGCTGACACATATTCAACCCATTGGAACTCACTTCTTCTGCACACCAAGTTCTCAAAAGTTCCCCAAGAGAAAAAACAATGCAAACAAATTGTCAGGTGTAATGTATGCTGCATCGCTTCGCATACTCTTTTACAGTACTTGAAGAAAAATGGGACTAATAGTGTCTTACAGGCAGCCTCCTGGCTCCTCAGGGCTGGTTACAGGGGCTATCCCTTAAGCAGGCTCTGCAAGAAGGGAGGGCTCTCATTCTCTTCCAGGACCGCTGTGAAGCCACTTGATACTGATGGTCACTAGGAAACATCTCACTGCTATTGCAGTGCTAATCCCAGATAAGGCCATCCTTACTATTGGCATTTTTTTACTGTTTTAGACTGGAGCCAATTTTAGTTGTTAAGGTATCCTATGATTCAATTTTTAAGCTTTTCTTGGTTATGAAGAAGGATTAATCAAATAATTTAAATGCAATGAAAATGAAATTCTCATCTCAATGTGATTTCAGAACCTCTTAATTAATCATAAAATATAGGGTTTTTTATTTAAATACCTTATGTCACTTTCATATTTTGCTAGTGAAAATGGCAGGTGACAATACAGGATAAGCACAGAATAAATTTAAAATAAATAATGGACTGTAAAAGACACAGCAGAGTGAGGCTACACAATTAGATCCTTATACTTTTTTATCTTAGAATTAAGCCAAAAATAATCCATCCAGGCATGATGAACCACATCACTGTTTTGCCTTTCATGCTCATGTTATGAATTTGGCCATTGAAGATAGAGCTTGTAAAAAAATCACAGTAGTCCAAACACATTCAACATGATAAATATTCGATTATAAGGTTAAAATCAAAATGTTGTGAGTATTTCCATGTTTAAAGTACATCATGCTCTTCCATACCATTGATCTTAACATGACTTCATTCAAATATTACAGATTTTCTTTGTTATTCCTCTCTAGAAAATTTTACAATAAAGAAAGGTCATATTATGAGACTTTTTATTGGTTGTCATGTATCTTAAGCAACTTCAGAGCACTTGTTTAAATCATTTGAATGGGTCAAGACTTTGAAGTTTAAATAAGCTCTAAAGGGATGAAAGGATCAAGGACGAATTGCAGTTAATGATGTTTTCAAGTTCCCTCTTTAAATGACTTTTACGAACAAAAAGAACTACAAAGATTTGCCTTTGAGTGAGTACTTTCAAGGTCTATAATTGAAAAGAAATGTACAAAACACTTTAGAATTAAATTAGGCATGCACGTGAATATATTAAAGTATGATTTCTTGAAACAGAACATCTGTACTTTTAAGGTATATGTACACAGTAAGTAAATTAATATTTCTTATTCCATTTCTATTTTGTGTTCATATTCTTTAAGTGAACCAAGGGGGAATGTTTTGGGTTGCAAAGCACATTGCTCCCCTTACCAATGAGTAGGGTGTTAATTCCTGGCATCTGCTAATGAAGTCCTTTCCCAAAGGACTATCTAACAAAAAGGCCTCCTCTCAGGGTGTTTGCAGGGAAAGTCAATTGAATTAGATAAATATTGCTTTCATGCTGGTTACAAAACATTTCTATATAAACAAAAAGCTGTTAAATTTTAACACTGCAGAGATTATACATTTATATTTGGAACTGTAGTAAGAAAATAACTAGGTCATGTGGTCAATATGGGTCTGCTTTAGGGGTCAAGGTGGAAGAGCCTTACTTAGAGGTATTGCTAAAAGAAGTTTTATTACCTTCAGTGCCAAAGTTACAGAATCTTTCCTAATACAATCTCTTTTCCAAAGAAGAGACAGTGTGCTAAATGCTGTCTCAGGAGGTGATCTGTCAGAGGAGGATCTGTAAAATAGACCAGTAGTGACAATTGGTTCTGAAATAAAGCAGAACTGAAATACTATTGGTAGATTGTTGAGAACCTTCCTTACAGATATTGGATTATCATCACCTCAGCAACAATAGCTAATAAATCACAACAATATTTTATATTCCTTAATTTGAAGCCATGACATCTCAAGAAGAAAAATTTTCTGACTCTGACGATGACTTGTGAAGGAGGTAGTTAGGGCTAAGTACTCCAGTAACTTGAGGTTAAAATTTTCATTTTATGTAAGTATGGTTGTGGATAATTCACTTTTTGTCAGTGTAGAGTTATATTTAACTCATCACTGGGTGATCAATGGGCATGATTAAGCTTACCATATTTTCAGAGAAAAACTTGAGCTAGTGTCATCAGATGTTCTTTGAGTGTTGTCATTTTGTTCTAAGAATGAATTTTTAGAAACCTTGTCTGACTTTTGTGGCTCACGGAAAGTACTGGGCAGAAGGAATCAATTACTGGTGTGTACACAGAGCTTTCTTAATCTTTAATCGAATTTTGCTGTGCAAAGAGAAGCAGGTGATAGGCAGGATGCAGAGTATTAGAACAAAATTTTGTAGAACACACAGTTTAGCTTTGATCAATTTTAAGAAGCTGCAGCTGTAAGGCTGACATTCTTAGTTTAGCTATTTTAGTAACTGATCATTAAGAAGTTTCAGAAAGAATTTTACACTTCTATGATTTACATTCCTGAATGATGAAATTGACTTATTTTTCTAAATCTTCTGCATTCTGTCCTCCTTGTAACAGATTACATCTTACTAGCAAGATGGGCAATTTTGCAATCTGCTCTTTACTTCAGATAGACCTAAAATGAGCAGTTATTTTAGAATTAAGTCAGATGAAGGACAGCTCAAAGCAGAAATTATGTATCAAACCCTAAGCATTTAGTATGCCATTATGATACATATATTTTTTAAATTACACTGCAGAAATGCACATGAACTAAAAGAGGAAGTTCAGAAGTACATCTGAGTGTAAGAGGTCTATGGAACTAATGAATATATATATATGTGATGACATATGCATTTTGACATCTTCTCTGTCCAGCTACATTTCGTCAGAACCTTTTGGTCACCCACTGCACAAAATACAAGAGGGAATATTTAACTTTTCAGTGCACAAACTCTAATGAAGTAGAAGGCCCTTGTAAACTAACTTTGTAAACTAAACAGACTTAAAAATTGTCTTTCAGTACATTTTATTTTCTGGGAACATTTTCTGGAACAATTCTGCTGCATGTCTGGCAAAATTCCCAGTCAATCCTTGGCATGGGTATACAGCATAAGATATTTCCAGGTGGCAGTATAGGTGAAGCTATCCCATTTTAAGGAGGTGTCAGATTTTAATGACATGGTAGGGAGAGACTTATTACACCAGATTCCTTGTGCTCAGACAAATAACAGAAAGAGCTCATGACTGAGCAGCATGGGCCACCTCACACAAGCACTCATATAAATAAGCTCCCTTCATGTCATAATTTCCTTGGAAGAACTTGCTGAAATAATCCAAAAGCATGAGAGGTACTGAGGCAATAGTTAAGTAGTTAAGGAGCTCAATCTCTGCTTAGTTTTACCTTTGTTTAAAGAAAGAGTCCTCTATATAGGTGTAGCCCATGATACAAATGAAGAATACCATCTGTATTACATCTATCATTAAACCAAAATAACAAGATTGTACATAAATCTTTTGAGATCTTGGAATCCAACTGGGGCCCAAAAATAATTTGTAAGATGAATGTTATTCACTGTATTAAAATGGTGGAAGCTTGGCAGAAAAATGGATTATTTTCGTCCTTCTTGTAAAAACAACTGACAATTACATTTTTTTTTCAATACCGTGAAAAAAACCAAAACAGGCAGATTAATTTTCTCGCTTCTCCTGAAGGACACTGCTGCTTTAAGTATAAGCAATCAGACTACAAGCACTATGTAAAATTAGTAATTGGATTGCTGAAAGCTGCAGGTGGAGGACAGAATGGTCTTGTTCTGCTGCACAGGGCTCCTGTCAGTCTAATCTTGGCCCTCTTCAGGCATTAAAAACCTCCCCATGATTATCTTCCAGGCTAGAAATGGGTCAAGCATTTTGCTATGTTATATTTTTTAATTTATTTGATTGTTCTGACAGATCTTTGGAAAATCTTTGAAAATCTTAAATTTTCTCTCTTCGTCCCTTTGAACAAGTAGAGACAATGCTCACTACCAGATAATGTTGCTGTTATCATTAATTTGGGTGCAAATGTTATTTTTTAAGTTCTCTGTTCAAGTCCTTTGACCAAATAAAACTTCTGTTTCTAATGATGTAATTTAATGAACTCTTTGGTCTGTGGGCTTAATTTGGCATTTGCCAAAGAGATGCACAAACAGAGGTACACATGGAGTTAGCAACCAGGTACCTTTCTCAGCTTCAAATATCTGAGATAAAGCATTGCTTTTACTCTTGTTCTTTAAAGAAAGAACTGGAAAACACATCAGACATTTGATGTGCACTATTTTGCTTCTATTTACTTGCGTATTCGTCTGTTCAATATTTGTAGCACAATAAAAAGTTTTATTGCTTTGGGTTTTTTTTTATTCTTTTGTCTTTGAAAACTCACTGTTCTGCAAGGAAATCACTCTGTAATCTACTGCAGAAGGTAAAATATTTTGGTTTTGTTAATTCTCTCCTAGCATTCAAAAGAAATCAGAAATATTTCTTTTATTTCTGTTGGTGCAAGGTTTTTCCTCTGTTTTGAAACAGGCATGCTTAATCCATTGATTTTTAATTTTTTTTTTTTTTTTAATTTTGGTAGTATCTTACGCAATCAGATGCCCTGAACCTGCATTGTATACTTCCTTTACAAGATGAGAGTGAAGGCAGATTTCCTAAGAGCCCAACTAGGATATTAGGGATAAGAATACCAATGTGGAAAATTCATCATTAAAAAATCAGCTCAGCACTCACAATCAGGATTTGTTAAAATGCAAAGCTGGCTATTCAGAATTTCTCCACAGACTACAAGACTTTTGGTCCCTGCTATTGGTGTTTGGGACAAATGCTCCAAAGGTACCTGAGCATGAGATTAATTGATATGAGACTGATGTGTACAGAATTAATTAATATGAGAGACTGAGAGATAGACAATATGAGCATAGAGATCTATGAAGTAAATTAACTGATATTTTGGGAAAATCCAGAATCTCCTTGTACTATCATATGCACTCCAAGGAAAATATACGTGACACTATGAAAAACAACCAAAAACAAACCAACCTTTTAACAGCTTTTTAACTCTAGTTATAACTCTGGGCTAGTTCTACCAGTAAACTGGCAAATATTAAAATGGCAGCTTTCTCCAAGCATCTAAACAGAAGGGAGATTTAGAGAGATAAATAAATTTCAATGTTTTACCTCCTATATGAGACAAATTATTTATATTTTGAACTAAAATTTTATTTTATATTTTATTTATATATTTTATCTATATATTATTTATATTTTGAACTTGGCTTGTAAATTGAAATAAACATACTTTAAGTAGACAGGATTCATCACTACTTATAGTGCTTGAAATGGGTATTACAACTAATTGGTATGAAGGCAATGTTTTGGAGAGAAAAGACTGAAAGCATGTTTGTTAACTTTTCAGACTAATAAAACATCTTTCATACTGGCTGTACAACAAAAACAGTCTGATGTTAAAAATCTACATAGTATCTGATACATAGATGTTTGCCCAGGTTACTGCTCAACAGGACAAAAAAAAAGTAAGATAGTTAAGTATATTCTATTATTTGTTTTGCATTTAATTGCTTTTTTTTTCNAAATATTTTGGTTTTGTTAATTCTCTCCTAGCATTCAAAAGAAATCAGAAATATTTCTTTTATTTCTGTTGGTGCAAGGTTTTTCCTCTGTTTTGAAACAGGCATGCTTAATCCATTGATTTTTAATTTTTTTTTTTTTTTTAATTTTGGTAGTATCTTACGCAATCAGATGCCCTGAACCTGCATTGTATACTTCCTTTACAAGATGAGAGTGAAGGCAGATTTCCTAAGAGCCCAACTAGGATATTAGGGATAAGAATACCAATGTGGAAAATTCATCATTAAAAAATCAGCTCAGCACTCACAATCAGGATTTGTTAAAATGCAAAGCTGGCTATTCAGAATTTCTCCACAGACTACAAGACTTTTGGTCCCTGCTATTGGTGTTTGGGACAAATGCTCCAAAGGTACCTGAGCATGAGATTAATTGATATGAGACTGATGTGTACAGAATTAATTAATATGAGAGACTGAGAGATAGACAATATGAGCATAGAGATCTATGAAGTAAATTAACTGATATTTTGGGAAAATCCAGAATCTCCTTGTACTATCATATGCACTCCAAGGAAAATATACGTGACACTATGAAAAACAACCAAAAACAAACCAACCTTTTAACAGCTTTTTAACTCTAGTTATAACTCTGGGCTAGTTCTACCAGTAAACTGGCAAATATTAAAATGGCAGCTTTCTCCAAGCATCTAAACAGAAGGGAGATTTAGAGAGATAAATAAATTTCAATGTTTTACCTCCTACATGAGACAAATTATTTATATTTTGAACTAAAATTTTATTTTATATTTTATTTATATATTTTATCTATATATTATTTATATTTTGAACTTGGCTTGTAAATTGAAATAAACATACTTTAAGTAGACAGGATTCATCACTACTTATAGTGCTTGAAATGGGTATTACAACTAATTGGTATGAAGGCAATGTTTTGGAGAGAAAAGACTGAAAGCATGTTTGTTAACTTTTCAGACTAATAAAACATCTTTCATACTGGCTGTACAACAAAAACAGTCTGATGTTAAAAATCTACATAGTATCTGATACATAGATGTTTGCCCAGGTTACTGCTCAACAGGACAAAAAAAAAAAGTAAGATAGTTAAGTATATTCTATTATTTGTTTTGCATTTAATTGCTTTTTTTTTCTATTATTTTGATAAAATTATACATACTTTTAGAAATTAAGATACGTGAAAAATATATACTTTTGATCATATTGATGGATCCATACATTTAAATGGTTCTTTGGAAGTACTCAAATAAAACTGCATCAAAAGACTGAAATTAACATCCCAGATGAGTTTAATGAGAATAATGAGTCTTAGATGCCATAGGTGTCCTGAGTAATGGGTCTAAAGTAGTAAATCAGACCCACAGAAGCATGAAAATAATTTATTCTAAGCATGGAAAATGGTAAGTATTTGTTAATACCTAGTATTTTGTCAAGTTGAGAATCATTACAGACTCCTTATTCTCTGTCATAAAGATGAATGGAGCATAGGCATCAAAACAAATACTGTGATTTTACAAGATTTGCAGCTGGTTTCTTCACCCATAGCTTATTGTTACTGCGGTAATAAAATGTCATAAGAAGGATACTGTCAAAAAGGAGACAATGTCCCTTCTCTATCTAGGACACGTTCTTTAAGCTGTTGGCCATTCTATCCCAGCCCAAGAAAGCAGCTTGGACATTTTGTTAGCTTTAAGCATGTTGTCCCAAACCAAACACATGTATTTTACATAAGAGTGGAAGGTCTACTGCATTTAAGTTACTACCAGCTCCTACGCAGGAAGGATGCGATCAGAGGAGATAATGTGGGGAGTTCTGTGTTTGTGAAGGCTGTGCAGCTTGTCTCACCATGAAGCACTGATTCTCTGCATCATTAATTTAAACTTCAGGGAAAGTCAATTTGCTATTTGCCATTACTTTTTCTTCTCTGCTATATCCTGTTTATTTAAGTAAAATCAATGTTGTAAGAGGTGTACTTTTCTAAATAACACTTCCTGCTTATTTTATTCTTCTCATTTAGCTCTAGTCAACAGAGATATGCAACAAAGCATCTGTCTAAAAAGCTACTCAAAGAACACAAAAAGAAAAAAAAAGAAGAAAACAAATCTACAAACCCAATAAAAATAGCATTTAAACTCATTCCCAGAAGTTTACATTTATATTATTGCTGTCTCATTTTTGAATAACCACTGCCCAACCAGACTTTACAGTGATCATTCAGTGAAGGCAGTTTCACCTGAACTTGAAAATTTCTGACCATAAAAGTACGTCAAAAAAATGAACAAATATTATCTGATGATGACTTGTTCAGCAGTACTGGGTAATTTCAGTACATTTCAGTTTTATGCACAGAAATGCTAAAATTCAGCACCATTGGTTTAAGACATTGGGCAGTGGACTCACACACAGAGACAAACACAGTTTTCACAGACCTTAATACAGTCAAGCTAGATTTTTATATCAGTCTATAGCCTGGAAATTTAGGTATGGAAAGGACTCGAAGAGATTAGCACCTTCAGGGAGGCATGCACATAGCACCTGTCCCTTACAGGCAGATGTATAATCTTTTTTCATTTTTCTTTGAATACTCTCAGTAAATGCCATATTTCATGCTTCACATATTTTTCCCTTTAGAGCATGTTCCCCAAATATTAGAGTTTGAGCAGTCTTCTTTCTTGATGTGTAGGTGTTGCATGGAGCACTGTGTTCATCAGTTACCTAAATTCACACTCTTCTGCCCCAGAGCCTGTGATCCCCCTCTACTCCGGCTTCTAATCTCACTGGTTTTGGATGAATCACAGTGACCCTCCTGCCTCTCTAATCCATCCCATGCTTTTCACCTCTACCTGCTCTGCCTTGCTCCATTTAGTCTTTTCATCCCCTCACTCTCATGTCCAGCTTTTTGGTCTTCTCTACTTGGCTTGTAATTCCTACCTCTATCTACCATGCAGACACTAGTGAGTAAATACCAAGGGCATAACATGTATAAGGGAAACTGCAATTATGGCTAAGATCTAGCATATGCTGCTTTTACAGCCTTAAGGGTTTGTTGGAATTCTATGGCAGGAATGCTAACTTGGAGAAGAAGTGAGCAATCACAGGAGACATCAAGAAGGGAAGAATGAGAAGACACTAGAAATGGGATTGTATGTACCCCAGATGCAAATTATCTTTTTAGAGTGCTGGGAATTACTGAAGATAAGAATAATTTCAGGGAGAGTCTCACTGAGCTTCTACTGCTCTGTGATAGAGCAGGTCTAGCACAGATGAAACCTGCAGAAAACTGAGGTGATAATTCACAAAATCCTAATTAAGTGTGAACTCTGCTTCTTTTAAAGCTTAATGATTTTTTATTATATAGATGAATATACTGATACATATCTAGGGCAATTAAAGGGCTATACCATATTTCAAAGATGTTCTTCATTAGCTTAGGGCAAGTAGATTTTTTCTGTGAAAGCCATTAGATTTTTTTTTTTAATGTAAGCAAAACTAATTTTCCACCTATCTCCCACCAAGAGCTTCCTCATTCTACTCCATTATAGTTATATCTAAATAGATAAATTTTGGAATAGTCAGAGGCAATAGAACAGGATTTTTAAAAATGCATGAATACTGGCAATCCTGAAACATAACTATCATGCATATGAAGTAAATTCTTTTTGCTTTTCCCTTTCTAAAACAAAGGAATCATTTACATTGAGGCTCATCTAGAATATAACTTAATCACTGACTCTTAGAGAAGGTACCTAGAACATGACTACTAGGAAAATTAGCACAGAATAACCATCTAAATTGATTATCAAAACAGTAATTATTCTGAGCTTGAATAATTCTGATTTATGTGAAAAACCTAAGAGCATATTGCACAGCAGCAAACTACACTATTTCAGATGCCCATTCCTCTTGAAGATAATTTTTCATGCACTGAAGTTATTATGTAGGAGCAATGTTTTGTAGAAGGCATAATTAAAAATAAGATCCTCTATCTGTCATTTGGTATGTGGTTTATATTCTGATGAATTTAGCATCTGAATATATGCCATCATTGTCAGAAATTGCTGACATGAATACAAATGAACTTTTTTGTTCCTCTGTAAGCAAACCAAAGCAGATTTTTGATATTTCCTTGATGTTTTTAGCTTTGAATTTGAAAGTCTGACCTCAAATTAGAAATTTGACCTCAAATCCCTGGCACATCATAACCATGGTGTACAGTGAAAATCAAGCTGAATGCATGAGAAAAATCATTGCGTCCCAGATGCTGAACACTGCTTATTGAGTTGAGAACGCCAGATCAGTTTCCCCTGTTCAGTGCAAGGCAACACCAGCTGAAATACTTTAATTTGCTTTTAACCATGAACGAACTGATCTAATGAGATCAAAATTTTTTCTAATTGTTGTTAAGCATGGTCCTCAGGTACAAATAAAATATTTTCAATGGAACATTAGTAACCCACAATACTTTTAATTTTTTTTCAATAATGCCTAGAATTTTCCCTGTCAACTAAGTACAGTGAAGAGGTTTTGGTGCCATAAGGTTTGCAGAACCATCTGTGTACTCCAAGGACTGCCTTGATGTGCACTCAAATGCAAACTTGTTTTGTGAAAGGTTAAAGCGGCAGAAATATATATCAGAAACTATCTACTGGTATTCCCAAAATGAATCTTGCAGCTGTTCATGTCAAATTCTTTTTGTTATTATTGGAGAAGACCATTTAACTTTAGAAGAAAGCTATAAGTTCTGTGATAATAATATGCTGTAGGCAACCAGAGAGAATCTGTCTTACAGAGTAATAATTTTCAGCTAACAGTATACATTTTTAGGGTTTTTTGCATAAAACAAGGTTCATCTTGCAATTTTATGAAAAGTCACAACATTTCAGAGAATAATTGGGAAAAGAACTATTATTTAAAAAATTAAATTCAAGAGGCTCTGGTTCTAAAAAACAATTTGCTGTTGTATAATGAACTCATTCTTGCCTCACAGGAAGTTCACTGCAACCATGTTCTTTTTATAGACTTCTCACTGGTTTTCTTTTTAGTCTTGTGAATTTTCTATTATTTCCTGCACTGAGCCTCATCTGCAGGAACTGCAGATTCCCTCTTTTATTTGCTCCATACCTGACCATGGGTGTAAAACATAAGGATTAAGCTTTCTTTCTTCAGGATGAAAACTTGTAACACCTGGTTCTATCTGAAATGGAAGAAATGCAAATCTAATTCTAGCTCTTTAAAGGAGTGATTGAGATTCACTTAATTTAGTCTTTCTTGGTTTAACCTCATAGACCTCTTACTCTGTTTACAGTTCATGGAGACAAGCCATTCCAGAAGGAAGTGGTTCCTGGCTACCATAGAGCACAACTGGATGCAGAGGGAATCCAGAAGGGTGTCTTAGATTAGGCTTAATTTTTAGAGATCTAAATTGGCTATGATGAATCCCAGCCTTGTTCTCAGAAAGATAATTACAGGCTGTAGATCTCAGGTAGATTAATAGAATTTTTGAGATGTATTTGGTACAACAGTTTAGTTGCAGCTAGAAATTACTGCCTGTTGATTGCTGTTGTCAGGTGTTGTTTGAAATGCATATTTCAGTCATCTATACACAATTGGAAATATGGCACAGGACCTACAAGAAATCCACTTCTGTTTGAAGTGGCAGCTGCAGTCTTGATGAGTTATATGAGTCATCCCAAATGACACACTAGGTGAGTAATCTTGAATATCTCCTAGTTTATAAATAAACACTTAGGGAGAAGTGATTTTCGGTCTTTTTATCTCTGTGGGCTAATTCATTTTAATTACAGATGAAGAGGGCTTCTACAAAAAGGAATGAGAATGTCAGTTTTATCTTCCCTGTATAGCAGTGAAATCTTAGAGTTCTTAGATCTAAGTTTGAACCTCTTGAAGAAAAATTTGGAGCTACGTCTCTTTTTCTCTATGTAAGTGTTGAAATGGCTAACTTAGGTTACCATAAATAGGAAGGAAGAAAAGAAACCAGCTTGATTACCATTTTCTCTGAATTTGGAAAGAAATATGCTGTAGTCTCTCCTCTGACTTTGAAATGACTACATATAATGTCCTGAAACTACAAACTGCTCAATGCAGTTAAGAACTGAAGTAAGGAAAAACTTAGAAAGCAGCATATACTCAGCACTTTTAATGGTCAGCCTAGACAGCTTGGCACTCAGTATACCACTTTGAAAATTGAAATCTGAGACTTGTATTTTTCCCTGTGCTTTACACAGGGATGTTGAATATGCAATTTAGGGTTATACTGTGACATAGAGGTCAGATGCCTCAATCTTATTTTGTATCTAACCCTATTTCTTTCTTCTCCAGTGGTTTTCTGCTTTTTGGATGAAAAAAAGCCTTTTGCACAACTTTGGCAAAAGTGAAGAAGATGCAAACAATTGGATTTGACATCAGAATTGCCTTAGCATAATGTAATTTTTATATTTCATGCATTTCAGTGAAATTTTGCTAAAGTAAAAAAGGAAGAAAAAATTCTCCATTGTAATTGGCCATTCCTTAAGCTTTATACACTTTCAAAATATTTTTGTTTATTTATTTTTAAAGTTAAAATGTAAGGGTAAAGTTACTTGAATTTAAAGAACATATTCTTCTATTCCCAATTTGTCATACATTAGATCCAAGTTGATACCTTGAAATGATAGTATCTTACCCATTTTCATGGCAATAAGCAATGTTGATATATCTGAAGCCATGACCATTCATCCTCCCTCATGAATGCCAACAGTCAATATTACCAAGAAATTATTTTTCTTCTATTCATGTCATGAAAATGTTTCTTTTTTTCTCCCTACTACCAACTGCCTAGCATCTCTTCCCCACCCTTCAATTTCCTTCCAGTTGAAATATAATGAATAAAATAATTAGAATCAATTAAAACCAATATAGTTGTCCTAAGACTTTGTTGATTTTCTGTCTTCCATTTATCTTTTCTTAATGTTTCCTTCTGTCTTCTGATTCTTTTATTTCTGTATCTTTCTCCTTTATGGCAGGGAAAAAGCATCTATCTTTCTTTTATCCCTTTACTTCAGCAGTGATTTTTCATTGCCTTCATAGCTGTTCTGTGAGGATTTGCAGCTGCATTCCCATGACTCCTCTTCACCCTGGCAGCAACTCACATTTATTTGTTTTACAATTCTCGCCTGCTTGTTGTAAGGGTGGGTGTCTCATTACTAGTCTGTTGGTGTTTTTGTTAATTAGTGGAGACAATGTTAATTGAGAAGTCATTTTGTTAATAAGCGTGTTAAACCTCTAAATACATCCCGTATGAAGTCAGCATTTTCTGCAATTAGAACATTTTCCCACTGAGCTGGCTGGCTCATGCAATTCATAAAAGTTTGGTGCCTTCTAGCTTGCACTCTAACAGCCTACCAAGCACTACACTTTGGGTTTAGTGGCAAACTTGATGCTAAAATCAGAGCAATTTCTGAAGCCTGAATGAAGAGTCAAGAAAATCTGGGTGAGCCTGACTCATTCTTAAGTAAAAGTGGTCTGCTTCATGTCTGTTGTTGCAAATCACTTAAAATTCAGTGGTTGTCCAGAGATAGTTCAAACTAAGACAAAAAGCACTCTATTCAGTTTTGTATTGATAACTCTCACCATACTACACTATTAAGGCATTACACTGTCACTACTACCCTATTAAGGTATCCTTTAATTGGACCACAATTTCCTGTTACCATGGAGAACATCCTGGCACAGAGGAGCTCAGAATAAAGTTGAACGCTTTTTAGCATTTAAAATAGATAGCCTCAGTTTTGGACTCTGTGTTTAAAATATTGCATAATCTTCTCTGGTTCATTTCTAGAGTGCAGTCAGCCACACACTAGAGCTTGTAGGACAGTAAAGGCTGAGTATAGGAGGTTAAAGGATGACAAAGGCTTTCACCCAAGAGAAAAATGTGTGTGATAAAGGCAGAGCATCTTACCTGGCTGCATCTTATACTTAACAAAGCAAGCAACATCCCCAGAACGTGATTTATCCCACCCCTAGCTAGAGATCCAAATACCCAATGACCCTTAACCAACTAACTATGGAATATGCCAATATGCCATGTATTCCGACTCTACTTATGGAATTTGCCAGATATTAACTATTAGCTATTAATTAACTTAGAGAGGGACAGGGGCTCATTGGGGACCTCATTGCTTTCTACAACTCCCTAAAAAGGGGTTGTAACAACGTGGAGGTCGGTATCTTCCCCATGGTAATAAGAGTTAGGATAAGAGAAAATGGCCTCAAGTTGTGCCAGGGGAGGTTTAAGTTGGATATGAGGAAAAATTTCTTCCCTGAAAGGGTGAATTTCTTTGCAAAAATGTAGCAGGGTCTTCCTATCTGTCTGACACTACATGTGGTTCCTTTAAACACCTTTCAAAACAAATTATTTTGTGTCTTTCACAATAAATTTTATAACTTTTTCTTTATCATGTGTAATTAAAATATTTATAATGTATGCAAATCTTGAAATAAAATATAATACTTATATATTGTCTATATAAAAATAGAAAACTTTTATGAACTAACTAGTTAAATATTAATATAAAAATATAAATATGATGCAAGTAAATTAGCACAGTACTTGACAACACAGAAAAAAAAATTAGTTAGGATTTAAGTTATAGTGGAGATAAAGACAGTATGAGTCTCCCTAGAAACAAATACTTGTTTTTGTTTCTAGGGAGACTCATATACAAATACAAGAAATTGATTTTCAAAACTTAAAACAAAGAAATTGTTGTAACCAAAAGAAATTTTCAGCTTCTATCCCACATTTATTTTTTGGCTGTTAATAAAAAACCAACTTTCACTAGTGTAATGTTTCTGCCACAACCCTGTCCACTGTTAGCACATTTATACAATAATATGTCTAATTTTGTTTTGACCTATGACAGATTGAAAAAATGAGTTTGATTCATTTATTTAATTCTAGTCTTAAAAATCTGGAAACAATCTGCACATCAAGACTTATTAACTGTAAGTTATTTTCTTTCCTAAACAGCTTTAAAGAAAAGAGTGACTCAGAATTTGAAGGATGAGGTTGCTTGTTTCCATTGACAGTTAATTGTTAATTAACTTTTTCTCAGTTGAGATGAGTGAAAATCCAAGGAGATTATGGATTACTTTGAAAATCTTCATTTTAATAACATCTTTTGGCATTAGTAGACCAATAAGTCTAATTTTTGGAAATAACATTTATATATAGATATGTCTATGTATTTGTGTGTGCATGTCATGAAAGGGATAGAGAAATGTAAAAGAACATACTTACACTGACTTTTAAGTAGCATTTTCATTAAAACAATAGGTTTAATTTCAGATATATCTTGATATTTTTAATGAGTAGGCTGTTTTTACAGAAAAAATGTTGGCAAGCAGGCTGTTCACTTTAATAGAATGAACTGTAATATTTTTTTAATAAAAGGGGAAAGACTATAACTTGCAGTCATAATATTAAGGGACTTCAAAAAATTTTCAAATTTCCAGTTACTTATTCAATTTGCTGCTGGAATTCTTCAGCAAGGGGCTTTTCAGTTTTGGTTTTGTTGTTTGAGTTGTTTTGATAGAATAGAGACATTTGATCTATATTTTCATTTAAAAACGTGAGACTACTACCCTGAGTCACGCCTTCTTTTACCATTCCAGATAATACACCTGGCTTTTTGCACCTTGACTCTTTGAAGAGGTGATCTCTTTTTAATAACTGACTGAAGAGAATCTCTGCTGTGCTTCTAAGTTGTGCACGGGTTGTATAGCCCAGAATTTGAGGGTAAAACTTTTGTTTCACCAGACTCTCTTTATAGAGACTCTCAGGCATTCTTACTGAGTTTGTTGAAGTAGAAGCACTATTTACTGCTTCAAAAACTTTTTTTATATAGCATTCTACTAGTAGGTTTGACTTTACTCTTATTAAAGATGGTATTTTCAAAATAAGTATTGATATGCTGCTAAATAATCTAGCTCTCTTCTACTAGATTGGGACCTGCTCCTGTGATTGCCTAAGCCATAAAGATTTTATTTCAGTCCTGGGGTGTCTGTAGGATTCATGAAACTAGAGTACTCCTAAATAATGCATAGGTCAAGCTCTGAGTCAAGGGAGTAACCACAAAACGCAATGCAAACTAGATAACATAAATATGTGATTTGACCCACACATTACAGAGTGCTCCAAAGCTGTCCCAGCAGGTTTGGCACACTTACTGCTCCCTAAATCACACCACACGTATGAAACACATGCAGGAGACTCATGCCATATAAAAATACTTTAGTGGATGCAGCACTGCTTTTGCAGTGTTTTGTACACATTAAACTGGAGGGCAAAAACAATAATAAAAAAAAAAGATTTTAAAAATGCACCAAAAATAATTAAGTCCTACTGTCACAGAAATGGTGGATGAGGTCAGAAGACCCAGTGCTGTAGAGTTCATGCATAGTACATAGCATCTAATTTTCTATGGAAGAAAAAAATCACATTCCATGCTACAGAAAGCCTTGAAAAGTGTCATTGCAAGCTACTCCTCATCACTTGTCCTAAGACTAAGCATCACTCGCTGGGACCAATGCCCTTAGCAATGCACATTTAGCTAAGGGTATGTCTTTAATGGTAAATGAGAAAGAGCAAAAAACTTCGGACATATAATGCTAAGTCTGTTTTACAGGATGCCAAGGCCTGTTCTCATTCCGTGCTGGCAAGTGCCAATGTGTCCATATCACTGAGGAGGAAATCACATCCACAGGGTCTACTGGGAGCAGCCTCTGGCTACTGCTTTTCCGTGAGCAGTGTCAAAGATCATCTGGGAGACCATTGCTGGTCCAAGTGCAATGGATGTGAGTAGACAGCGCCACTTGGCTCTAAAAACCAATGATTAGAGCCAAGAAATAAAAGAAAGGCTGTTTATTAATACAACACAGATTTCTTTTCATTATAAGGTTTCATAAAAAAATGAGTCACACATTCATTACTTATTCAATTTTTTACTCTAGTATTTTTTCATACAGAATTTGATTACCTGAGACTCAGAGGTGGTCTCTCAAATGAAATATCAGAGACACACCGTCATTTCCATCTTCTGTGACTCAATGCTTCTTTTTTGTGCTATTATAAATCACACTACATTTGCTTTATGTCATCTTGTGTTATAGTTGAATTTTTGCCTAACATCACTCCCTGATTTGTTTAACTTTCATGTTTTAGCCCTCCTGTTGATTGCAAAGTAAGAGTTTCAGACCTTCATTTTTCCTTAGATGTGGTGGCTTACTGTTTTTCTTTCAAAATCTCATTTTGGTTTGTATATCCATTTATTCAATTTTTCTAGCTTGATTTTTATTGTATTTATGCCCTTGGTAGGATATGAAAGGTCCCATAAATAAGTGCAATCTGCAAATACTATTAACATAATGGTTGCTCCCTCCTAAGTGGTAAGGAAGTTGTTAAATAAGGAAAGTTGTGACACCGTTGGCAAGTTCTCCAGAGGTCCTGACCCAAAGTACATTATCTCGAGCCACACAGTTTATAAGATCTATTTATTAAGAATGACTAAACATGGAAAGTTTTATTTTGCATTATTTTGGGCATTATGATTTCTTTTAATTAAATTTTATAGCATACCTTCACTTGAAAGTTTAAAAATATAAAAATCATATTAAACTGCATTGAACTAAGTTTTAATTAATGAATGAAAAAAGGAAGAGAAGGAAAGCGAGACATTTATGAAATTCCCAGAATTAGAAGAAACTAAATTCATCATTATAGCATTGAAAGCTTTTCCTGAAATTGATTCTGTTCTAATACTTCTAATGTATATAAAAACCAATGAAAACTCATAAAGTTATTTTGGTTACCTTTTCCTTTCTTGGCTGACATTTAAGATTCCAAAATTTGAATCCAAAATTCAATCCAGACGGCTACTTTACTCCTAAAACCCTTTGTTCATATGTATTTTCTGAATAAGGTTCTAACAAGCATGTGCAGAAATGCCTTTGTCTTGG
Source organism: Leptocoma aspasia (assembly GCA_013399835.1). Lineage (NCBI taxonomy): Eukaryota > Metazoa > Chordata > Aves > Passeriformes > Nectariniidae > Leptocoma > Leptocoma aspasia. The sequence goes on from VXAX01002093.1 coordinate 235,927, forward strand.
AAGCACCAAGACTTTTAGTTCTTTTTTTGTACCTGACATATCCACAAATAATCTCCACTTCCTGGTCTCATTCCATAGACACTTTCACAGAATATCTACTGGATTTAAGCCAGCACAGGCCTCAGCCCTGCTCTTCTTTGATTGCTCAGTGATTAAGTAACCCATTTAGGATATGGGAAACCAAGACTCAAAGCCATTCTTTGCCTCAGCATTTCTGATGGGAGTGCACTAAGGACATGTTCTGCAGTGCTGTAATTTCAGTCCACCCTGCTCAATCAGTTCTGCTGTGCACTGCCTGGGTAAATATTCATTAGGCTGGAGAGAGAGAACATACAAAAGCCAGTAAAAGATTTTGGCCCTTGGCTAATAGACTGAAAACATAGTCTTGGCCCCCCTGAACAGGGGATTTACAGGGTGTGGTACCTCAGAGTGGTGGTCCAGAATGGTGCTACTTAGGTGAGATTCTACTATTAGCTTGCCAATGAGAAATACTACAGAGGTCTTACCTTCCACAGGACACCTATGGCTCATATATAGTCTCAGAAATCATTAGAAAGCAATAACAAACATTCATTTAAAGAATAAACTGGAGATTAAGCATTTTTACATCACTAAATACCAGTTAAATATGTAAATATAAATATATAAGCATATTGCTTTTAATATAGGTAGGTATATTCTTGTATGTTCATATTAAAAAAGAAATCTTTGCATCAGAAAACTTTTCCAAAGACTATTGACTGAAGAGCTAGGGACCACAGAGTCAACTGTATCGTGTTTATTTGCATCCTTAGTAATACTTAATCTTGCCAGCATTTCATTTACCTCAATTGCTAAAGAAAGGTTTTGCTGAGGGTGTGTGTATGTGGAAACCCGAATACTAAAACCTGTACTGTCACAAGGTGGTGCTGTTGGATAAGAAAAATCTACAAAAAAATCTACAAATATAACAAAGATTTTTAGTAAGTTAAATAAAATTAAAAGAACAACAGCTTCATTCACCTCTGTCATGTCCAATCTTTCATTTCTTCTTTTGACACAAAGATTTTAAATTAGGCAGAATCGTTATTCCTGTGGCTTGTATTCTCAATAACTCACACAGTAGATACAGATCTTCAACATGAATTTCACGCCTCTGAAGACTGACAGTTAATGAGGCTATTATTTTCATTTTGAAATTGGCCAAAAGTGGGACATAAAATTGGTGGTTTCACATGTCTTACTGTCACCTTTCAGCACAAATTTTATTCTTCATCTTTTAAAACCTTTTATAATATAAGGTGAATGCCTAAATCATCGGATGATTCAATATGATATTTTTTATTGCAACAAGTATTTCAATAAGCCAATAACCTTTTTTACTAGATATAAATGGCATGTTTTGAAAAAAAATTAATACCAGCTCAAATTGCTTTGGCTGATGTAACATCTTGGCGTTGAACTGCACATTCAGAACCTTGCTATCATATAATTTACAATCTTTCTTCAGAAATGTCCTTTCTTCTAAAAAGATGTTCAGTGCAGTAGCTGTAAACTAAGTCTTCAATCTGACAATCATCTGTGCTTATAATAGTTCACGCTAAAGGTATTGAAAATTCCAGCAGAGCTCCATGGGATCTTTCAGTATCTGTGGAAGAGTGTGGAGATGTCCAGTTTTAAAATTACTGAATAGACTAATTATATCTTTCCTGATTGATAAAGTGGCAGGTAATGACAATTTTGGGTGTGACGTGTGCTGAAATTATTTTTTTGTTATGGAAGTCATTGTTATGTTAACTCTTTTATCAGGTTTATGGGTTTTGAACTTCTGGTGCTCCCACTAGGATTACATTATAGCACTGTATGTGAGGCCAGAAAATATGTCAGAGCTTTAGCAGGGATTTTCAATGACAAAATGAAAGTTTTTGAATTGTACTTTGCTTCAAAGAAAGGGTGTCAGCAGTTGCATTCTTTGTGACATTGGTAGGCAGACACATCATTAGCATCTTTGACTTACAAGAATAGAAAGCCTGAGGGTCTAAATTTTACCCCTTTACAGTTAAAAAATGAGGCACTAAGACTGTGCCTGTGGCCAACTGCTGTTTTCAATATAAGGGGCAGAGTAATCTCACAGTTTATTTCCACCTTTCACCTTCATGCCCCATGTGTAGTTTTTTGGGGGGTTTCATTAGGGTTTTTCAATTTTAATCTTACTTTGGATGGAAATCCTGAGTGAGATTCTGACTATCCTTAACTCCCATTGAGACCTGCAGAATTTGTAAATGTAAATTATGTTATCAGCACATTTTTAAATGCAGAGTATGTTATCAGGACCACTTGGGATCTGGTTCAAAGCCTTGATGTGTTTGATTTATTTTAGATGTGTTTGATTTGTATTTTATTAAAAAGAAGCCCCTTCAAAGGTAATGGATAACACGCTTCAAAGACAAAATGCACCTGTGATCTCGCAGAACCAGCATGGTCTACAGGGTAAGTATTAACCTGGGAAAACAAGGTTGGAATTTCTGGGTATTTCCATCATCATTCATTACCCTGCTGAATTGCCTGCAGCAAGTGATTACCTCACTGTGGCTTTGGTCGTTTGTTTGGTTGTTTTTTTGTTTGTTTCTGTCTGTAAATAGAGATGATTCATGAAAAGCTGATGTCAAAGTTTGGCATTGTTGCCACACTCAGAAGATACTGCTTCTTCGTCTTCTTCCTTATGTAAAGGAACATAAAGAGAAGCTAGAAATAAGTATGAAAACTTTGCATGTTCTGTATTTCTTTACACACATTTGTATCTAAATACAGCAGTGTTTTGTCTCTTTCTTTTTTCTGTGCAACTTCTGTGTTCTTCTTTTGTACTACTAAGCATTTCTAAGCTAACTGTTGTGTATAAAAACCTTTTCCACTGAAGGGTAAAAAGAGCATTAAGTCCAGATACAATACAGAAACATACATTTCTCGCTGTACACATATTTTTTGTTCCTCATCCATTATTCAATCTGCTGTAGGAAAAGCTTGTACGTGTGACATGAGACTAACAAAAACATTGCAGTCATCAGTATTTTCAATTCCTAGCATCTTATTGTTTGGCATCTAAATCTGTGTGAGTTGTTTTCTTCCTGCTGTGGTAAACAGTCTCGTTTTCTTACCATTCTCTTAAACATTGTAGTCATGGAGAATAGCTGCCTCTCTAGGGAGTGTGTATACTACAGTTTGCACCTCGAGTCTCAGAGTAAACATAAACATTTATGCTGTTATGTCAGTAATATAACCTCCCCACTCCAGCTGAGTATTCCCCCGATTATGCAGCCACATTAGCCCTCTCAGCCACAGCACCACACTGGGAGCTAGCAAGATCATGTTCAGCTGTTTTTAACTTGGAGGAACAGATTGTTAGAAAGCAACATGTCCTCAGCTTCGTTGATTTAGAGCCTGGGTAAGCCTCTATGAAGTGAGAGTTTGGGGATTTCAGTGAGATCAAATGCAGCCATATTCTTGCCTAAATAGGAAATATTTAATGCAGTATTACAGTTCAGCTTGCCTACTTAACACCATTTTGGGATGCTCATGTCTCCTACCATGCTAGACAGCTGACATTGTCACTGAAGTGAGCAGAAAGGAATTGATAATTAAACAGATAATGGGTACTAGAAATTCACTAAAGAACACGGGTGATATTTCCATGTCTCTCTATTTTCTATACTTCATTTTCTCCATTTCTCTGTTGTCTTGATGCAGCCTCTGCAACTGAAAAACTTCATTGCAGAGCTTTAGTTGTTTAGAAGATGGAGGGCCAGGTTTCTGTGATGCTGTTCCCACACAAAGTGCAAACTAGCCTCAAAGCTGCTGTAAACAGCCTGGCAAGTCCATTACAGTGCAGAGGTGATCCAAAACTAAAAGCGAGCAGGGATTTCTCTCTCTGTTCTCATGCCTGAAGCTGGGAAATACTGGCATTACTCTAAGAAAACACAAATGGCCAGTGTGTTGTTTTGCCAGGAGTATTTTACCTTGCAAGGGAAGAGAAGAGAGTTCAAAATCACTTCCTTTTTGTAGTTTGATGAAATGAAGACTAAAGGTGTTTAGGTTTCTATAAGGGGCCTAGTTTAAAAATAGCAACATCAAAACTGAATAGATAATCTAAGTCTTCGTTAGGGGGAATTTTGCTGCTAGTGTAAGCCAAAGGGGCATCATGATGCTCTGATTCAACACAGAGCCTTATGCCACCCTCTCAAAATGGCTGATATCCCAGTTGATATCCCTGTATCAGCTGATGCTCAGTATCTTGCCTCCATTTTTCAGTTTTATGCAGAATTGTAACAGAACAAAAATACCTGTGTATAAATACCTATGTATTTATACTGTAGTATATTTATCTGAACTCTGCCTTTTTTTTTTAGCCACAGATCTAAATATAATGTCTCCATATGCTGCTTCAGCAAGGTAATCTCTGAACTCTGTAGTCTGTCAGGGTCCTAATTTTTTCCTACTATTTATCCCTTCTCCCTAATTTCTACTGTCTGAGGGCTTGGACACCCGCACCATAAACTGTTTCAGAGACTTGATCCAGCTAAGGACTAATAAGTGTTTTCTTTTCCTCTTTCTCTCTCTCTTTTTTTTTTTTTTAATGTCTTTTGCTCTGTGAATTTTTATCCGTTCAGCTCCCATAATGTTTCAATACATGATTACACAAGACAGAGTGCCAGTGCAAGGCAGGAGAGTGCACAGCTGGGGATGGAAAAGGCAGCTGAGATCACAGCAGTCTCAATTTAGATTTGTGGAAATGATTATGGATATGTACCTTTCATTTCCTGAATTTTATCTGCTGCTGAGAGAAGTGATCCCCAGAGACAAAAAACATTTTTAACCAGACCAGTTCATCATGCAGCTATAGGAACTTCCTGCACTTGGCATTTAGAAGGTGGTAGAAGCTAGAAGCAAGCAACTGAGGGAATGAGGGATAGATCTTTAGTGACAGTGACAGTTTATTTCATTTTATAGTGATACTGAAGCCTTGTGTGTTTTAATTGAAATGTATTTTAATTTTAAAAATCTGTTTAATTTCTTAATGAGTTTAACAGAGCTACAGTTGTAGTCCTTGAAACCTTACGTGTTTAGGATTTTTCTAGAGGAATTTCAACATGGCCATTCTTCACAACCTCCCCCCTTCTTCAGTCTCTGTTCTTCACCTTCTCAGCTCCTCTAGATGCACAGAATGCAAGGAACGATGTAGGAGAACAGAGAATGGGGTTTTACGTTGTTATTATCTAGTGATTTGCAAGATTTCAAGGTTGTTGGTCTTCAGACATAAACAATTCTGATTGTCTCTAATCATATTAGCCGCCTTTGAATCCTATTCAAATGTATACAACATTTTGCAATAAATTGGAGATGACATACAGTGAAAACCAAATATGTGTGAAACTTGATGCTCAGGAGTATGTCATTATTCTTGATAAACTTCCATCTGACTTGCAAACCCCAAAGAGTACAGTTCCCCTCTATTAATTACCAATGTAAAAAGGTGGCTTGTTGTTTTCTAAGATATTACACACCACTAAAAATACTGCTTTTTTTGAGTCATACCTAGGACATGACTGTAACATGGTTGCAAACCAGATTTATTTTGCATCCTTCAGGTGGAGCTCCTAAAATGAAATATAATTGATCAAATGATTAATTGTGAACAAATCAGACAAACGTGGGAATTTTTCCTTAAAGCAAAATTTTCAGTTTTGTTTTCATTTCTTGGTTTAATGGAATAAAATATGATTATATCCAAAGTCCTCTATCTCACAATTTTACAAAATAGGTAATTATAAAATTGATTTTAACAAAAGTGGAAATAGAAAAGTAGGAAAGAAAATATTTAACTAACACTACAAAAGGAATCAAAATATTTAATATGAACTGTGATACTGATACTAATTCATAAACCCCTTTCTATTTAAAAAATAACAATTTTTGATAAAATGGATGAATGTAAAGTCACAATAAAAGTGATTTCTTTCCGAGAAATGAGAAAGTTGTTGTTAGGACACATATAATAGAAACAGAATTCTACCATATTTTTTAAACCCTAAGCAGGCACTTTACTACACTTTTTCTCTTAGTTTAATATCAGGTTTTGCATTCATTGATGAAGCTTTTATTTTTTGAGTAAATTTCTAGTTCCTTCTGTCTATTATTGGAAAGTTTATGGTTTAATTAAATTACCTTATTGATTAGCATAAAATAGTCTTCTAATATACAGCTTCTCATAACTTCAATCTTTTGCAGTTCACTTGACTTGCTATTTTTATTTAGTTACAAAAAAATTCTGGCCTACGGCATCTTCAATTTTCATTTGCATTCCTAGGTGAAAAAAAAAACCTTAAACACAGAAGTGCATCTTTTATCACAATGTCAACACTGGCATTTCATTAGCTAGCAAAGGTCTCCAGCTGACTTCATCAGTGAATAGATTGGTATAATTTCTCTCTAACCAGGGAATAAAGTTACCAATATTTTACAGTTCTCATGCATACTTGCATATTGTGAAAATTAAATATATCTTTTGAGCAAAAGCCCAATATAAAAGCTCTTTAGAACATCTAATATCTGCGTCCTGGCTTTAGAGATGAAGAAACTGGAGAGCACAGTCTACACATGAATGCTGGAATGTGAATAAAAGGATGTATGTGTGTAAAACAGCCTCTGTTCTTTCAGACTAGAAATAATGGGTTTTGCTTTCTCATCCATGTTTCACCTTCAAAGAGCCAAAATAATCAGTTGTTATTTTAAGAATGGCACATCAGAGATCTCAGCACTTAAATGTTTTTAAGCAGTACTGAATGCTAAAAAACAAAGCATTTTCTACTATAAACTTGCAAAGTTATAATCTGTCAGTAAAAGTTCAATTTGGGTTGCTGAAAGCACTGCTGAAGAATTTTGGTCGGAACCAACCACTAGACCTTAGCTGGTCCAACTCCTGCTCAAAGTTTTTTTCAGAGCTAGAGCAGTTTGTCCAGGGTTTTCCACAGCTTCTCTGGGCACAGCTGGGACACAAACACAGCTGTTTACTCTGGAACAGTGGGTCATGTGGAGGCACAAGTGTCTTCTTGGCAAGCATTTGGTAGTCCCTTAAGGGATCTTTTGGTTAGTAAACGTTTACATATAATATTATAGTCTTTGTCTGCCTACAGAAGCCACTGCTGTCTTGGAGGTGCTCCAAGGCATAACCTTCACTGCTGATGGTGGTGTGTGCTGGAGGCCTTGGACAGGTTCAGTCCACTTCTAGTGCTCTGCATGGATCTGTGCTTGTGGTTCAGTAGCACATTACATTGTGGAAACACATTACACCTCAACACATACTTCAGTTTTCTTTAGTTTGGTTTCTTTATTTTACATTTTTAATACTTCTCACTCCACACCACAGAAGTCCATTACACACACTCCACACCCAAAAGTGAATCTTTTAATGATTCACTTTTGGGTGTGGAGTGACAGAAGACATTGACATTAGCTTTCACTTAAAGGTGTTTACTGATACTCCCTGCAGCCTCAGCTAGAAAAGTCTCATGAAGTCCATTTTGGCTGAGGAGGCCGCTATCCCTGGAGCAGCCTGAATCAGCCGGGGCAAGGTACCATTTTTCCTAGCACAATACCACTGTCACCATGATGACATGACCATCTTCAAGCCCCTTTTGCATGCTTTTGCCTGCCACTCCCCATGGTAATGCCTTGTTCCTGTCTTTGCGTCCTTCTTCTCGTGCCACTAATTGCTACAACTTCCTGTCAGGTAAGTAGGAAACCCATCATAAATCTACTGGCCCTTCAAGACTTTCTGCTGAGTATGGGTCGTTTGTTCCCCTGTCAAGGTTCACAGCCCTGGTGAGTCTGCCTCATATTTCTTTCTCTTTTACTAAGCTCCAAAGGTGCCCTTTTGCACGATTGCGCATTGCCATAGTCACATGGAACTTTTTGGAATTCACTGGATTTCAAAGTACAGTCTTCTTAAAACTTACTCTTAGAAAATATCCCAACAGATACAAACCAGGCCCTTCCATGTCGAAAATGTACATCAGCTATGTAGATGTTTTAATTTTCTTTTAATCAATTTGCTTAGAGGTTTTTTTTAGTTTTTAAAAAATACCAGCCTTTTACCTTCTTTTATCTAGCAAGTAACCTAGGCTAGCTATTTTATACAATGTTTTTTTCTTTATCTGCACCTGCTTTAACAAAAAAAACCAACAAAAAAACCCCCAAAAAACCAACAAAACAAATAAAAAGAAAACCCTCACAAACCACAAAAACAAAATTTAAAAAATAAATAATATATACTTTTCCCTGGCCTGGATTGAAGTATCTGTTACATATGCAAACCCCACTGAATTCTGAGCAACAACAGCTGATCATGTAATTTGAAATAAATGCCTCTCTTAATTAATCTTTTCCATTTGCAAAATGTCTATAGGCAAATCATTATTTCTTCGTATTAATTCAGTATTCGGATTTGCTCAAAAGTTTATCATTTAATTGGTTGACTGAGTGTCTGGGAACAGTTCAAAGTACCTGTATGTTGTTCAGTATTCAGCTTGGCTGGCAATTAAAAAGCTGATTCTGATCTTTAACTCATCTATAGTTTCTTCTTATCAAACATCTCTTTGTGGCCTCTATATCACAATATCTGAAGACCTTGCAAACTTAAATGTGCTTACTCTTATAGCTTATAAATTTGGGATTTTTTTTCTTTTTTCTCTGTTTTATGGATGAGAAGCAGCATACATAAAGCCAGGTTTTTAAAGATGCTTAGGCATAATTCCACTAAACTAGACAAGCAGCACCTCATCTGCTGCCAGCTTACTTCCTGGAAAATTCAGCAGCCAATAAATGCTTTGGCTCCCAATAAGGTGCAAAGAAGAGCCAAGTGCCTAAGGAATGGATTTTTCAGAAACCTGCAAGCTAAGCAGAGTCTATGTCAGTTAGATATGAGACAAATCCATACCAAAGGACATAAATAAAAGCTGTGACTTACAATCCTTCCATTCCAGTCATACAGAAAGCAATTGATCCAACAAGCTTAAGTTTGAGGAACTAATGCTATTGAAAAAAATGAGGACACATCAATCTCTAGTAAGTACTGGAGAAGCATAAAATGCCCACCTTCCCCTCAGGGATCAGCGGCAAGCTACTCATGGTTTCCAGATAGAAAATGTCTTCTGTTTCATATAGGGGCATCAGGGCCCTGGAGACATCAGTACACCTTAGTGTCCCTGACAAGATTCACCCAGGGCTTCCCCTCCCATGGCACCAGGAGTTCATGACAGCCCTGAGTCAGGTGTCCAGTCCCTGCCTGAGCTACGTGAGGTGTGCTGGACATTTTACCAGAGCCTGGCACTGCCTGTTGTGCTCAGACCCTGACTGTGGGACTGTGACCTATCGGTCAGTGCATGCTGGGGTCACCCTCCTCTGCCAGCTTGTGCCCTTGGCCAAGCATGAGAAAATATCAACAGAGCTGCAATTTACAGCTCCATGATAGAACTGACGAGTGCAAAGGCTTTGACTGGACAGAAAAGTTCATTGCCATGTCCTTTTCCCTTTCCTTCTTCTTCCAACTTGCTGTGCTCTTTGACTATCAGTGTTGTCATCATATTAAAGAAGTTCCAAAAGCAACCAGTTTTCTGGAACAGTTTTCCAGGAAAAACAAAAGAACAAAAGGAAAAACAAAATCATACCTAGCTCTCTTGAGGACAAACCCATGAATCAAATGGAGAGTTCTACTTAGATGAACTGGACTGGAAAACTAGATTGCCTACCATTGTATACCAGCCACATTGTGGTTGTTTTCACCGGAATTGCTGAAATATATTAATTAAATATTTAAATTTTATTAATTATTAATTAGACAATTATAATTTATCCATATGATAAAATGGAGTTCTGAAAATATTCAAAATGCAGTCAGTACTGTGTATAGTTTGTACAAAAGAAATCTGGAGATATGACATAAGAAAGATTGCTTATAGATAGGATTCATTCTGTTCTATCTCAAACATAGGATTCAAGTACAGCTTAAGAAACTAATGTTTTAATGTTGACATTTAGATGTCTCCTTGTAATTTTAAATGCTTAATTAACCTAAATGTCAAAAACTTATTCAAAGTGATGTAAGTCTTCATGTGTTTGGAAGGAGGGTGTTACTTTGTTTTTATTTCTTTGTTTTTTGGTTGTTTTTTTTTCTTTATGATATTAAAAAAGGCAAAGAGAAGCCAGAATTTCCATACTCCATCCAAGCGACATGTGCAATTTTATAAACACTTTTATGTTCATAGCTTGGCAGCAAAAAACATTCAGAAAAGAAATATTATCTCTGTTAGCTTTTTTATTGTTTTAGTTTTGACTATGCAGTTAATTATACATATTTGTTGTTGTTCTCCTTATGTTTAGTGAAATCTGATAAATGCAAGTTGGAAATACTCCCTTTATATTCACAACTTTATCTTGATGGGCTAAAATGAGCAAATATATAGATACTATCAAAGAACTGCCTTGTTTATATTCGTATTGATAATTCCACACCTTTTCAAATAAATATCTGTTACAGTCACACCAAACAAAGCTGGAAATCTTAAAGTTATTTAATAAAGAAACCAAAAATAATTTAATTCTGGTGGAGGTAGGGATGAATTGATAACTCAGTAGATAAATTGCAGTGACTCCAAATAAAATATCATCTTATGAATAAAACACAATCTTTTAGAATCCACCAAATCAATGATGTTGTATTTCTTAGTCAAAGGTTGAATCTCAAGAATATATATTCCACTGAGAAAAATTGCTTTTGAAATAGTCTTTGACATAAAACAAGAATAAAAATATAGTAAATATTTCACTATCACATATAAGCTTGTACAATTACATAGAAGCATAGGTTCAAATTCTCGTGTGAGATTCTGGTGAATTGCCCAATTAAATATTTTACAGGGGATGTGAAAGAAAGTAAAAGAAGCCTTTAATAAATCATGATGTTTTGGATAAGTGCTGTAAAAACACTACAGTTCCAGCACTTTATCTGCCTGTGGTGATTTTATCCTGTGATTCTAAATTTGTACTTCAGAGAGATTATTGTCTTATAACTGATTATTTTTTCTTTCCTGAAAATATTGAGATACTTCTTTGATGAAGTTTTGCAAAGTTCTGTATTGCTCCTATTCTGTTGCTCAAAAATGAAAAAACCATAGTAAATCGCTATAATGAATCAACAGAAGATTCTCTGTAGTAATTTATTTTCATGGGTGTCCTGAATCCTGTAAAGTTTACACTGTGAATTCTTTCTCACCAGCAAATCTGAAGGAAAAAAATTGAATAAGCCTATAGTACAAATAGCTTTTGTAAATCAGCATCCTCAGCAGAACTTTTCCCTTATTTCTTATCTTTAATTTCAAAACTTGGGGTGGCTGTATAAACAGATGATTTTTGAAGATTATTCCCTCAAAAATCCAATTCTTCATATACATAATGAAGGAAACCTAAAATTAATGATTTCTATGATTTTATCATTTTATTAGTAGCATTAATTAATCTATATGTGCATTTCTCTCTATATGCTGATTTCTTGATCAGAAAAGTTGTTCTTTTATTACCTCATAAACATTGCGAAATAACTAGATAGTGCAGTGCTTTCTATAACACCTATATAAAAGTCAGGAAAAAAGAGAAATATTGAGTAGCCATAATCTTGAGAATTTTTGAAATTTAAGGTTCTAGCACTATTTTTAGAGATAACAATATTTTAAAGTTTAATACTAATCATGTCTGCTAAAAAAAAAAGAAGAAAAAGCTGAAAAAAGGAAGAAAGCTCTTAAAATTATACAGCTGCAAAACATAACTACTAGATATAAATTATCAGCTCTGTCTACAATTAATGTTTTTTTCAAATCGGAGAGTTTTTCAGTAATATTAGAGAATGATTGGTAATTATGAAAAGAAGTCATTTGCTTAAAAATGTATGTTTGTTTGTTTTCTATATCCTGTATTTGTTTCTATCAGCTCTAGTGATATGGAGCATATATGGATGGCTTTGGAGCAGGCCAGGTGGCTACACATTACCTTAAACACCTTATTTCGAATTATCTGAGACATCTCACATCCAGGAACTTCACTTTAAAGAGGTAAATATTGTGCTGAACCTACGAGAGACCCACAACGCCCTTGGCTGGCACCTTAAACCTGGCTGAGATGTTTCTCACATAGTCATTTAAGTAACTGAACTGAGCTCCATCTTCTCACAAATTCTGTAGAAATATTTGAATCACACGGCAAAAGAACCTTTTCTATATTTAGAATCAAAAGGAGCTACTGTTTCCAAAATGTTCAAAATGTTTAAGAAAATCTTGAATTTTGAGAATAACAAATGCAACAAAATTCAATTATTTTCTTGTAACAAAATACCTGAAAAATATATATGGGCCCACACCTGCTTAATCCTATAGCCTTCACCTAAATTGTAGAATCACGTGCTTATTCTAGCTGAGGTCCAAAGGATGCCATTATTAGTGAATTCACTATTGTCTTTATCACACAATCCAGGGTGTGGCATCATCTAAGTTTGCACAATAAATCTTTCAGGTGACAGTGGGAATTTTTAAAGTATTCTGTAAGCCGTGGAAGATGTCACCAAAAGGATATTTCAGACCATATGGTGTCATGCTCAGCATTTAAAGTGGGGGAAGAAGGAAGGAAGAAGTGGGGGGTGCTCAAACTGATGGAGTTTGTCTTCCCAAGTAGTGATGGAGCCCTGCCTTCCTGGAGACAGCTGAACACCTGCCAGCCCATGGAAAGTGGCAAATGAATTCCTTGTTGTGCTTTGCTTACATGAGTGGCTTTTGCTTTACTTATTGAATTGTCTTGATTTCAGCCCATGAGTTTGCTCATTTTTACTCTTCTGATTCTCTCCCCATGCCACCAGGGGTGATTCAACCAGTGTCTGCATGGCGCTTAGTTGGCATTAAACCATGCAAACGTAGCTGGGATTAAACCATGACATGCTGAAAGAAGCAGTATGAGTGCAGCTCCTACTTCTCAGCCTTCACTGGAGTCCTTGTCTTGCAACATCTGTTTAATTGTTTGAGAGCTGGTAATAGAAATTGGACAAAACATACTGGGGATGATCATTTGCTGAATGCCTGCAATGCTCTTTGAAGACAGCAAGTGTCTTGAACACTTTACACTAGATAGGTGAAAGAAAAGTCCTACTCTGTACTTCAGTAGCAATTGCTGTGGAGTGAGGCTTTCAAGAGGATCCCGCAACAGTGGGAAGGTGCATTTGGCAGCATGATTTAAAACTGTACTTTTCCTCAGACCCCTGACCAGCTGTTTGTTCAGATAAAAACAGAATTTGTATTCTTACTGATAATTCTGACAGCACTTGGTTCTGCAGCATTGTCAGATCTTGTAGTCTTGTTCCCTATCTGTTGGTACATGGTATAGTTTAAGAAGATTCACATGACTATCTGATGCTTGGTTTCCGTGAACTGAAAAACTATTATTGTTCCAGCTGTCAATCTGATTCCATTTTTTAAAACAGCAGCAAGTAAACAACACAAAACAAAAAAAGCCAACCCAAACGTTTTTATCAATCCTGAAATTAAAAATAATTACATAAAATTGTAAAAAATAATGACACAAAATTGTACCTTTTTTTTTTAAATCTCTCATTTTTAAGCCAGTGGAGTTCTTCAAACTTGCTGGCTGTTTTGGGTTAATCCCAATGGATAGTTAAGCACCACACAGACTGTTGCTCACTTTCTCCTCATGGCCCCAGTGGAACAAGAGAATAGTAAAAGAACAGGAAAAGCAAGGAACTGGGAAGTCAAGAAAGAAAAAAAATTAATAAGTGAATGGTAAGTGGAAGAAAAGAGAAAGAAACAGAAGTGATGCTAAAGCAATCATTCACCACCTCCCACAAGTAGACTTACGCCCATTCTGTTCCCTAACAAAAGATGATTAACCTTCAAAGCCCCATCTTTTCCCTTTTATTGCTGAGCATGACATTATACAGTATGGAACATCTCTTTGGTCATTTCAGGTCACCTGCCACGTTGTGACTCCTCCCAGCAGACTGTGCATCCCCTGGGGGACAGAGTGAGGAGCAGAAAAGGCCTTGATGCTGTGCACTGCTCAGCAAACACTAGAACACTGGTATGTTGTCAGGACTGTTCCGGTCTCAGATCCAAAACATAGAACCATATGAGATGTATGGAGAAAACTAACCCTGTCCTGGCAAGGCCAGTACACTGGCATAATTCTTCCTGGATTTTGCTAAGTGGATTTGCCACTTGGAAATTGGAAATTTCTAAGTCAGTCAAAGCTACTACACTTCAAATGTTTTGCTTTCTGTTTAAACCTGTGTACCTGACTTTCTGAGGCTTTTTGTAATTTTCAGCCAACCTGCTATGGCTTAAACACACTGTTGTTTAAGTAAAATCTTGAATCATCTTAATGAACCTTCAAATTACACTTCCAAAAATAGCTGACTGGGAACAGGGGGAAACAGAGTGGGAATGGATATACTCACACAATCTAATATTTTCCCTCTGTAGCCAAATGTGAATGACTTATGATTGATTTAGGGGACCTAGAACTGAGAGACGTAATTTTCTCTTTGTTCTTAGGGTAGAAGATGGAGAGATGTAGATGGACCATCAGTTATGAAGATGTTAACCTCAGTTAGAACCTAAAGTTATTCACTTTGTTTAATCATTATAATTGAAATTGTAAATTTACCTCTAAATTTCCTATTAATTATTTTATTTTATCTCTACATTAATTAGAGTTTCAGACTTCTGTCTATTCTTTTCTTCTGATATGCTTTAAGAAATAAATACTATACTATAGTAGGCTATAATATAGTATGCTTTGACACTACATTTGCCCAGCAAAGGTTTTTTTGGAGGCAATTTATGCTGTCTGTGTCTGAAACAATTTGAAGTGTCTATATTGTGCTCTCAGACTGGCATGACAACAACAAAAGTAAAAATTATAGAAGGCAGCGGTGACTCAGACATTTTAAAATGCTGACTTTAGCTAATAGAGTCACTTTAAATAATAATTCATCTCACAAATTCATCTTCTGCAGAACAATCTGAAAAACTTTATAAGAAATTAACAACATTTAAATGAAAGATGATCCATTTCTGCATCAAAACCCATGCCCAGGCTTGATCCTGTTGCTGCACAGTAACATAAATGAAGCAGACACAGCATAAAAAGAAATTGGGCTTTTTTACTTACACCAGTTGAAACACAATGGAAATTTTTCACTGCATGTAAAATTCTTTAATTCAGTATATGTAATTCTGTCTGGCTAATTACAGAAGGAACAACTATTTGTCTTAGAAACTATTCAATAAAATTA
Organism: Leptocoma aspasia; assembly: GCA_013399835.1. Classification (NCBI taxonomy): domain Eukaryota; kingdom Metazoa; phylum Chordata; class Aves; order Passeriformes; family Nectariniidae; genus Leptocoma; species Leptocoma aspasia. The sequence goes on from VXAX01002093.1 coordinate 251,306, forward strand.
TTAGATGTATTAGGGATATTGTCAATTATATGGAGTTACTTAAATATATGTGATTCATTTGAATGTTTGTCTATGTATGTTCTGGAGTACTGTAATGAACAAATATTTACTTTCTAACTCTTTGGTCAGTTTTTTTTATGGGAGCATTTACTCTGAGTAAGGTCAAGTAAGGGCTCAAAACATAGACTAGAACCAGTTTTCCTCTGTGATAGCCCAGTGACTATGAACAATCACTATGGCCTCATTCGGGGGAGGGGAAAAAGATTATATTACAGAGTTCTCTTGATAATTTAAGAGTCATTGCACTAATATTTTCTTCCTCCTTCAGTTCCACCTACTTGGTAATGTAACTATATATATATCTTCATATCTCAGGTTTGCCTGGGTTCTTTTCACAGAATCACAGAATTCTTGAGGCTGGAATGGACATCTGGAGATTATCCAGTCCTCCATAGCAGTATGCAATAGCTCTGTGAAAATAATAGAAACAGTTAAATAAAACAATCAATCATATTTTTCTTCAAATCATTTATCTTCAGGTTCATGGTCAATAAAATAAAATTGAAATCTAAGAGATGAGTTGAGAGATTAATGATACATTTTTTTAAACCTACTTTTGACTTCTGTGAACACATGAAATTGAAGAACTATCCTGTTATCAATTCTCACCTTATGTGCGTGTCCTTGGTGCACAGTAGTGAAATATCAAAGTTTGTTTTAGTTTAGCTAACCTGGTTGCTGAAATACACATTATTCCTGGGAGCATGTTTATTTAATCCAGTTTCTAGCTGTAAACCATGCTGCAGTAGTTTTACTGTGCACTGCATAATTCAGAAAGGCATAGCCAGAGAGTTCAGGAGACCAAAGCATGGAGAGAAGCCATGTCTTTCTTCCAGATTACATTAATACATTACATTACATTAATACATTACATTACATTAATACATCACATTACATTAATCTTTTCATTCTTCATAGGGCATTGGTCTGATTTTTCCTTGGACAATCAGACCAATGGGAAAAAAAACCAAAAAACCAAAAACCAAAGTTTTGTCAGGCTCTGCTCTGTGTGTTTCTGTAGCTGCTTTTGACTTACCCCAGTGCGATTGAAGAAGGGTAAGGTTACATAGTTCTCATGAGACATCTAGTCAAAAGATGTAATTATAAAGACAAATTGTTACACTATTTTATGGTTGTTACTATGCCACCAGACAAGTGCTTTGAGACATCTCAGCCAGCACTATTGTGAGAGGAAGAAAATCTGTGTGCCTTGATTCAGCTTTACTTGAAAAGGAAATCAAATTGCTGCATAAATCTCCCATTTCCAAAACCAGAATGGAATCTACAAATCTCTTGTCAGAGTTCACTAGCAAATTACTGGGAATGACCATGTTAACTTTCTCCAGGAGATGTCACTCAAGACACTGGTAAATGTACATTTCAGAATTTGCAGTAGGAACAGAAAATAAACTATGGCATAAAACTCCGTTCACTCCAAAAATACCTTGGCCTATTTCAATATCATTACTGCTATATATACATGTCAGGAGCAAGGAGCGAAGTTTTTAGTTCTGTTCCTTTGTAAAATACACTTGTTTGTATCAGTCTGTTAATGAGTCATCATTTATTTACATCCACAAGAGACTGATGCTCTGAAGCAGCTCAAAGACTGAAGAGAGATTTGGGACAAAAGACAATTCTAACAGGAGTTATTGCAGCCTGAAGGAAACAGATACTGCTTGTAGTTTACTACATATGCATTTTATATAACAATTTATTTTATTGTTGCATTAAAATAAGTAGCCTGTAACTACTGAGCACTGTTTCATGTTACTAGGCATTCAAATCAGACTGAGAAATGACTTTTAGACAGAAACCAGATATTTTTTTCTTGTGAACAGAGAAAGGTAGGGAAAAAGAGAAGGGGAAAGGGAAGGAGAAGAAAAAAATAGAAAAAAAGGTGGGGGAAGAAAAAAGGGAAAATGGGGGGAAAAAGAAGAAAAGGAAAGAGGGAATGGGAGATACTAAATACTGAAGTGCAAGAAGACAAAGATGGGCGTGGATTTTTTTTATTTTCTTCTAGTTTTGTCAATGCTCTCAGAAAACCTTTGAGCAAATGGTAGAGAAAAACTTGATGATTAGTCATTGAGTCATTATTTAATAGACTAGAAGCATTGGAAAGAAACTGTATGAGGGAACAAAGGCAGATTTGTGGTGGGTTGACACTGGCTGGATGGAGGTACTCCCAAAAGCCACTCTATCAATCCCCTCCACAGCTGGAGAGAATGGGAGAGAATACATAACAAAATATTCATGAGCTAAGTGCAATTATTGTCATAGACAAAATAGACTCAACTTGGGGATAGTAACTGGATTTACTACCAATCAAAATCAGAGCAGGATAATGAGAAGGAAAACAAACCTTGTTTTCCTTCTGCCCACCTTCTGCCCCCCTCCTTTCCCAGGCTCTACATTCTCCCTTACAGTCATGCAGGGAGACAGGGAATGAGGGTTATGGTCAGTTCATCACAGGTTATTTCTGCCACTGCGCAGGAGGAGGAGTCCTTCCCCTCCTCCATCATGGGATTCGTCCCATGGGAGATAGGTCTCCATGAAATTCCGCAGTGTGAGTTCTTTCTACAGGCTACAGTTCTGCATGTACCACTCCAGCATGGCTCCCTTTCCACAGGATGCAGTCCTTCAGGAACAAGTTGCCGCATTGTGGGTCCCCCATGGGGTCAAAAGCAGATACCACAGAACCTGCTCTAGCATGGGCTCCTCTCTTCACGAGTCAGCTGGTTCCTCCCAGGACCCTACTCCAGCACAGGCTTCCCACGGTGTCACAGTCTTCTTTTGGGCGTCCACCTATTCTGGTGTGGGTCTCCTCCGTGTGCTGCACGTGAATCATTTCACCCCAGCAGACTTCCACGGGCTTCAGGGGCACAGCGGACCACCATGGTCTGCACCACGGGCTGCAGGGGAATCTCAGCTCCAGTGCCTGGAGCACCTCCTGCCCCTCCTTCTCCACTGACCTTGGTGACTGCATAGTTCTTTTCTCACATTCTAACTTCTCTCTTCTCTGAGTGCAATTACATCTGCATAACAACTTGTTTATCTTCTTAAATATGTTATCACAGAGGCATTACTACCAGCTCTGATTGTCTTGGCCTCTGACAGCAGCAGATCTGGCTTGGATCTGGCTGGCATTGGCTCTGTCAGACATGGGGGAAGTTTCTGGCAGCATCTCACAAAGCATGCCCCTGTAGCATTCCCCTGCTACCAAAACCTGGCCACAAATGCCCAGTACATTAAATAGTGGGAAACAAGGACAGAAATGGGGAATGAAAGAAGCAGAAATAAAGGGAAAACAGAAATAAAATGTCTGTGAAGATTCTCCAGAGAACAAAGAGATTGGACCAAGAAAAGTGCAGTGGAGATTTTGCATGGCCATAAGTAGAGATGCAGAAGAGGACTAAAGTTCTCAGAAGGAGAAAAGAGATTAATTGAGAGCCAGCAAATTAGCATAAATGAACCAATGAGGGATGGATAAGGTAACATGGAGGAAAGACTACCGCACATTAGTCTTAGAATCTCTGCTAGCTCAAGCGGGAAGAGTCTGGGTTATTGATTCATAATCTACAGTCTTGCTGTAAAACAAAGGTTAACATCTAAGTCTCTACTTTTATGACTATCATGTATAGTCCAGAATAAATTATTATCGTACAGAAAGAAAAAGCTAAAACTGTACTACTAAACAGTAGCTTGGCAGGGATCCATTTTCTAGTTCTACAATTAATTGACATGGTTTGGCTGTATTCACAATGTTAAAATATTTAAAATTCCAACGCGGTGTACTTGAGAACTGTTTTGAAAATTGTGCTCTGTGTTTAACCTCTCTGGGAGACTGATACTTGACCCAGATAAAAACATTGGCAAGGATTCCTTTAACTGCCTAGCCATACTGACAAATTGGTTTGCCAGCAATTTTCCCAAGTACAGGGAGAGTAAATATTTACTACATGTAGTAAAATAATGGAGTGGGGACTCAAACAGTGAGAATAAGTTCAATGGCTAAAAATTATAAAAGTATAATTTTATACTTGTATGTTATATATAGAAATAGTGTGGCCAACGGGACTAGGGTAGTAATAACTCCCTTGTAATCCACACTGGCGTGCCTGCACCTCGAATCCTGCGTTCAGATCTTGTAGTGAGGGTCCCTCACTACAAGAAGAACATTGAGGTGATAGAACTTGTCCAGAGAAAGGCAACAAAGCTGGTGAAGGGCCCAGAGCACAAATCTTATGAGCAACATCTGAGGGGGCTGGGCTTGTTAACTCTGGAGGAAATGAGGGTCAGGGCAGACCTTAGAATTCTCTACAACTCCCACAAAGGAGGGTGTAGCCAGGTTGGCCTCTCCCAGGTAACAAGTGGCAGGAAATGACCTCAGGTTGCTCCAAGGGAGGTTTAGATTGAATATAGGAAAAATTTCTTCATAGAAAAGTTTGCTTAGCTTTGGAATAGGCTGTCCAGGGAAGTTGAGTCCTCACTGCCCAGCATTTAAATGACATGTAGATGTGGCACTTAGGGACATCATTCAGTGGTGGACTAGGCAGTGTTAGGAGTTAACAGTTGGACTTATTAATCTTAAAGGTATCTTCCAATCTCAAAAAATCTGTGATTCTATACAGTTATATGGTTGTTATGTAGCCTGTGGGAATTTTAGGTGTCACCCTTAAGATCTAAAGACAAATTCATAAACCACAAGATTTCCAAAATATGTTCTGATTCAGTGAAATTTGTATGCAATGCCTCTTAGTAGACTTTACATTAGTGGCGAAGTAAAATTGTACAAAAAAGATGAAAGACAAAAATAGAAATTTTAAATTTTAATTAAAATGAATGTTTGGCTAGCCCTTTTTTTTTGTGAAAATATACACTTCTTTGGCTATAGCATATGTAAGATGTCCACACAAAAATATATTCATGCTCATATCCATATATGTATGTTGAACAGTCCAGGCATGTGATAAATGGTTTAGTATAAGTTAGAATATGAAACAGTCAGTGGTGTCTAATTTTCCCAAGCTGTTGCTGGATGTCTTTTTAAGCATGTTGTGTGGCATGGTAATATACATTTCAGCTTTTCTGGATTATTTTCTGTGACACATGGTTATAGTAAGAAACAACCAGGCATTCTACAGGAACAAATCCTAGCAAAGCTGAAGTAGTCAGACTCTCTAGAGAAATAATTAGCAGGGATTATAGACCAATCTGGCAAGTTGTAGGTGGAAAGTGAAATTTAAACTTCTGGAACAGTTGTGTTGAGAATGGATTGGCTCTAAAAAGCCTGCAAATTAATCTCCTTTATAAAAATTCACTATGTCTTAAATCTTTAGATATATTTTAAAAAATATTGTTAAAATAGAAAATGTATTAATATTAAGCAACTTAGAAAATATAAATAAACACAGCACCCTTTTACTCTTACACAGAGACTTGCGTACACAATATTGATGTTATCATTCCTCATACTGAAAAAAAAATCACCAAAGATACATCACAGAAATTGTCATTTCCTTGAATGTACAATTTGTTTAAATTTATTGTTTATGAGTTCTACAGTTCTGTAAAGCGTTTTTTCCCCATTCTTTGTTTAGCGTAAAGAAAAGAAAAGTCAGTATTAGATTCTAGGTAACTTTACTCATGTTGTAAATCATTAACACCAGAATGTTTATGAGTGTTAGAGGTTATAGCTCATACTATATCCTAAACTAATCAAAATATTTTCTTTGAGTGTGAGAAAAATGAAAACTACCAAGAGAATCCATCTTGTATAGAGTGCTAATTGCTCATAAAGTAGCACAAACATCACGAGCAATATAAATGGTCTTTAAGTGCCACAGGCTAGCTCCATTAGATTAATGAGCCAACAGCTCCAACTTTGATGCCTTTTCTAATTATGCATGATTCGCCATTTCTTTCAAAAGAAAGACATCTAATTAATTAGGTACAAAATGTCATCTATAGGTCATTGACAGCAAGGGAGATCACCACTCACTCGGTTTAGTCTTCAGGCAAAATTATTACTCCTCTGGGATTACCACCAAATGTCATTATTGAATCAAGAAGAGTTCCTGAGTAGGAAGATTATAGAAAAGAAAGGAAAAAAGCCCCACAAATCCTTTCCTTTTTACCCTGACTCATACACAGAATTATCTATTCGACCTTAAGTAAGTAAATACAATACTCCTGAGATGCCACAAATTAAAGACTCCCTTTTAATCACATAAAATAAAAGGATATTACAAAGTCAAAAGTGTTCTATAAAGCTTTTAAACAGTGATGCTAACTACTGAATTACTGCAGTAAAAATACTTAACTGAAAGTTCCTAATTTTACTCGAACTTTCAACTCTCAAACTGCCATCTTGAAGTTAGAGTTTCCACTTATTTTACAAAATGTGACACTGCAGTATCCTCTTAAATGTTTGTAAATTTTTGGCTTGATTTAGGGCATAATCCTAATTATGCCCTAATAATTCCCACTGATTTCAAGGCCACAGTTAGAAAAAATGCAGAATTGTTTAATGATTCCATCATTGTATAGCTGCAAATCCATTAGATTACATTTAACTTGTGGAAAAGTAACTGAAACAGAGTTATTTGAAATGTATGACTCTTGATACCAAAAACTAAAACTGGTTTCTTCCAGCTTTTCTGTCTACAAATGAGAAGAAATACTATCACTTGTAACTTACAAGGAGATAAAAAAACATTGTCAGGTGCTTTCTCAGTTTGATTTATTCTCCTTTTTCCAAATGTAAAAGCTTAGATTCTTGATAGAGCAGTCCTAGTTAGACAATCTATAGGCCTTTAAAAGAAATGCTATGGTCGAGCTGACTGGAACTCAAAATTTACATTCAGCGCTACAGTGTGAGGTATTAAGATGCTCTTTCATTTTAAACTGGGATAGAAAGTTGAAAGTATTTATTTAATATTTTTCTGTGAAGGAAATATTCAATTTATCTTGCTGGGGGATTTTGTTTGTATAAGTCTTAAATTTTTGGTTTGTATTCGTCACTCAATTATGCTATATTTAATACATATTGGAACAATACAGTTGTAATGAAACTTTGATACTATCCTCCTGGAAATTAAGATAAAATGTTACAGCAAAATATTTTAATTTCCTGGAATAAGCATGTTCTGACAGAAAATAGGTTAATTAGAAAGACAGGAAAGAATCCTATTTTTTTCTTAACTTATCACCCCAAAGATATGATATACAGTCACAAGGTGTAAAAGGGAAAATGCACTGCTATTTTTTTTTCCTTCCTTTTTTGTTTGGATCACGTTTTACCACATGGAACAGATTGGGGTAGAGGACAACCTTGTGGATAGTCTTCTAGCTTCTAAACATAATACGACAGGTTACTATCAAGGAGACCTGTAGTAAATTTTACTCCTGAGTTTGTCCCTCTTTTTGTTTCATTGTCGGGTTTCTGTTTACCCCAAACTTCGCTTCCGTTCTGCTTCATAGAAAGCTGATACAGAGACCCAGATATCAACAGACATCTTGCCAAACCAACCAAAAGCTAACCATTCTATCAGACTGCAAGTATTTATGGATATAGAAGAAACCTTGTTCATGGGACTATGGACAGCTCCAGGCAAAACAACAATAGTGAAGCAACCTCAGAGGAAGATGTGGAATTCAGGCCTTCCAATATTTATAAATTATACAGCAATTTGCTGGTTTCTCTTTGGTCTTGAGCAATAAGACAGTTTGTCTTAGTGGTAAAAGTAGAAGGAAAATTGGGGGGAACTCAGAATGACAGTCATCTAAATTCAGCCTTGAACAAATGTAACCTAGACATAAGAGACTGATTTCTTTATACGTAAATCAGAAATGTCACAATTCTCTGGATGGTCTGGGAACTCCCTGTTAATCTGTGCACAGACAACGAGTGTGGGACTGAGTTCATAGCCACTGTCACACAAAAGCATTTGACTATGTGGCTATAAGAATTCTTCAAGTAAGAATTTTGGACTGGTCTGGAGATTGTCTCAGGTAGTTCCTGCTGCATCCAGAGCAATTAATAGACATAATTTGTATTCTTCTATGAGTTGGGTGGAGAATTTGTCCATCTCAGAGATATTTCCAAGATGTTTCTGCTGTATAACAGAGCAAACTTAGACAGAACAACTCAGTAAAATCTTTGCTGGAGATGCAGATTATGGTCATGTACAACAGTGTTTTGTACACAGAAAGTTAGATGTTTTGCATATTGTTTAAGGTGCTCAACAGTGATGGATTCATACTTGCTGCAGTGCACACAGGGCAGATGGGTATCAGGAATCGTCAGGATATTGATTTTGGACTGTCACCCATTCTGTCTAGTGAAACCATTGTGAAGATGTTTGCAACAGAGACTCCTGTCATTGTTCAGAGAGGCTGTGGAGTTTCCTTTCCTGGAGATATTCAAAACCTTCCTGAATGCAATCCTGTGGAATGTACTCTGGGTGAACCTGCTTTAGCAGCAGGGTTGGACTAGATGATCTCCAGAGACCCCTTCCAACGCTAAACATTCTGTGATTTTGAGAATCTTTGATTCAGTGATTCTGTGATCATGAAGCCCTTTCCATACACTATCTGTGTGACATGGAGTCACTTTCTAGTCCAGACACAGACCAGATCAATGCATATATGTATGTAAATGTGAATAACTCAATATAAGAGTGAAACGGGTATATGAGCATAAAAACTTTGTTATCTCAAATTAGAGCTTCAAAAACCCCTCCTCACTTAGTATCAGCTTGTAGAAAATATCAGTTCTGATGTGGATGTCTCACATTTCTTAAATGCTTGTAATGAAATCTTGCAAATTTGCACCTCATTACTTGTTCAGATGGGAAAGTGCATGTGAAAGTAGATAAGTAAACTGATATAAGCAGGGAGCAACACCATTATTATTATTATTATTATTATTATTATAGTACTATTATTAATGTATATAGTTGTAAATAATTTGCCTGTGTTTTCTCATACTGCGCAACAACAATTTTTTTATTGCTGATAACTAAGATGTTCAGAGCTCTCAGTTGCTCTTTACTAGGTACTTCATGCAATTAATTTGTTTTCTGCATTCCTTTGTGGTGATGTAAGTGTTTTACACCTAGGAATATATATTTGAAGTTCTGTTCTTTAACTAGAACTTTGTGATATTCAGAAATTACTTTTATCTGCAGGGAAAAGAGATGGAAGTGAGACAAAAAAAGTTACATGACAAGCTGGGAACCACAGATTGGAATTCTCTGCTGCATAAGGCAAAGATTATATGATCAGCTAGAGAATTTTCATGATCCTAATGAAGAACCAAAAACCCAGTTTGCCAGCCTGTACACTGACTTCAGCAGAATATCAAAGGCTTGCAAATCATTTTAGCATCTGGACTTTTAAAATTTAATCAGGGAATTACAAGTGTTGGTAAATTAGGGCCTGATCTTTCAGACCTTTAAGTCAATGAGGCTTTTGCTATTAAGTTAATTGGAAGCAGAGCTGAGTCCTTTATATTTCAAGGTGTCATACAAAACCACATGTCAAAAACAAAATCACAACTACTCTTCATCTGTTTTAAAAGACTCCTTACCTCCTGATCAATCACCAATCAATGCATTGTTTTGGAGTGGCAACCTTGTCTGAATGCAAATCAAATAGTAAGATAGCCAAAACCTTCAGCATCCATTTGTCTCCATAAAAGAGCAAAGAAATTAAGAGGAACATGGCCGTGCTGATATGGGATTCATTTGGATTTGTGCTGAAAAGAGTGTTGATAACGCAGAGTTATTTTCATTTTTGCTGAGCAGGGCTTACTGAGTGTCAAGGCAACTCATCACACCCCACCAGGGAGGAGACTTGGAGTACACAAGAAGCTGGGGGGGCAACACAGCCGGGCCAGCTGACCTTGACTGACCAAAGGGGTATTCCAGGCCACATGACATCATGCTCAGCCTATAAAGCTAGAGGAAAAAGGAGGAAGAGAAAGACATTGAGAATGATAGTGTTTGTCTTCCCAAGCCACAGTTACATGGGATGGAGCCCTGCATTCCTGGAGATGGCTGAACACCCACCTCCCCATGAGAAGCGATGAATGTATTCCTTGTTTTGCTTTTTTATGTGGATGGCTTTTATTTTTACCTACTAAGCCACCTTTATCTCAACCCACCAGTTTTCTCACTCTTATGCTTCCCATTCTCCCCCCCATACCCCCAGGAGTGATTGAACATGTTGTTGCGTGGTGCTTACTTACCAGCTGGGGTTAAACCACAACAATAGCTGAAAGAGGTTTAGGAATTATGACAGGTAGAGACCACAGAAAAAATAATTAGAGGGAAATTAAAATAAACTATATATCTTGTCCACCTTTTCCTATAATACTGTTTTAGCACGTTCACATGACTTTCAGCATGATATAATATTTATTCTCTGGTGGGCTACACATTACAACAAATTCCAGCAACACTCTTAGCTGTGACTCCTAGTGAAACCTTGATTCTGCTACCATCATTATGTAGGTAGGATTATGTGTGGCAAATGATGCAGTGTGTACCACTCTTTACAGTCTCACACATCAATGCTGAAAGGAGAGGTGTATGTTGATCCTCAAGAGACAACCCAACCATTAAGAAAGCAGGTGGAGTAGGAGTTTTAGGGGACTTGTTTGCCATGGTGCACAGTTATGAAACACATACATTTTACTCTTTCTAAATGAAAAAAAAAACCTACAAAAAAACCAAACTACAAAAAAACCCCCACAAACCCAAACCAAAACTTTAACTGTGTTGAACCTCCTCTTCTGAGATACTCTGAATGTGTGATTGGAGATTATTAGGGAGCAGTTGTCTTCACTGTGCTCAAACTTAGGTCAGAGACTATTTCTCTTTCTGATCTGAGTTATCTCATTAGTTTTCTGTAGCCTGGCTTATCTCAGAAGATGTAGAATATAATTTCTTCACAGTAAAGGGAGCAGTTGCACTCATAGATGTCATTTACAGGGCAGTCCGTGCATTCAGAGAATATATTTGGCACTTACATCACGAAGCACCCTTTGGCTGCCTCCATTAACTGTGACTACATGGTAGAAAATAGGGACAATAAAAATTAGGATTGATTAGATCTTCACATTACAATAAGCCAAACTCAGGATACAACCACCTTAGCTCCCAAAATTTTGTTACAGCTTTAAGGAGGGACAGTTTCTCTACTCCCTTGCAAGACAATTGTTGTTTTTCTGTAATCTAAAGTAAAAGTCCTGGTTGTGGACAGGAGCTAAGATACTGCCGACATTCCCTTCAAATGGAGGATTTTTACAGAAGCCGAATCAATTGAAGCCCAAGTGAATCAGCTGTAAAAATTGCTTCATATTTTGTAATCTTTCAAACGAATGCACTGACAAATATCTGGGTTTAAAAGAAAGGAGTCAGAAATGATCTTGCATTTGTTTAGAATTGTACACAATGTGTTAGCAAAAGCAATCAATACCTAATTACGAGCCTATCTCTGAGGCCACAGTCCTCTCTATTCTAATGTTTTCCACAGAGATAAACCACTTGCTGCATGACTTGACACATTTGTTTTGACACCTCTGCTTCAAACATGACAGTGAATGTCATAGTCTAAGAATAGCCTCCATCCTCAAAAAAACTCCATAATTCTATAGGCTTTATTATGTCACCTGCAAAAGTTTTCACAATGAACTCTGGTTTGTTTGATTCCTTTTAGTCCTTGAACAGTGATTCCAAGGACACATTTACACTAAAAGGTTTTTAATATTACTGCCAAGTTGTTCATAAGCAGTCAAGGGCTTCCAATGCCTTTGCAGAATTGAATTCTACCTGAGAAAAGCTAGTTGTGGGATGTAGATTAATTCCATCTAGCTTTTGTAAATAAATCTATACTCACAAGACAACAGTCTTGTTGAATTTTCTGTCCCAAATGCATCCAGAGACAGCCATCTCTAAACTCAAGGACTGGATTTCGGTTTCCATTTCAGGAGACAAATTACAGCAGTAGGAGCTGCTAATGGCTTAACTGCAATTATCTCGAGCAAGTCAGCAAAATGCAGTCAGAGGTTAATCTGTGACAAGGAATCAAGGTATAGGCATAAATTAACCTGTGCATACACAGTTGTCATATAGGTGGATAAAGAGCAGTCAGGCTATTACAGTTTTCAGTCCAGTTCGCATGTCTATTTTCTAAGAAGCAACCTGGACACAAGAAATAATTGCAATGAGACACCTAGGCTAATAGTAAAACCTGCCCAAATGTCATGCATGCTTTACTACTTTTCTCACTTTTCATGTAAAAACAAAATTAAATGAAGCATCAATGCTGGACGTCTCAAGATCAATAATTGTTACCATATTCAGATGATTGAACATGAAAGGCTGCATGGAATGGAAATGACCCAGCAAAACGTGCCATAACAACTCTTCCACATTCTCTGGTCACCAGAGGGAACTAAAAATTATCCTTAGCTGAATCCACGAATAGCAGTGTTACACCTATGCAAACTAAGCAAGTATCTGATAAATTGCATGGCAAATAGCTAATTCGCAACCTACTAGTTAATATTTAAATGTGAATCTTTCAATCCTTCTACTTTCCTAACTTAACTCATCATTGTCTGTGAACTCTCTACCTTGAAGACAAAAAACTGCATTAAAATTTTGGAGTCACAGTACTTATAAAAGAAGGATACTGATGTCTAAATGTATAAGTAACTAAATTCATGTCCAACTTTAAACACTATCAGTATTTTATTAAAAAAAAAACACCAACGTATTATGTAAGTGAATCACTGCAATTGGCTCTAAGTGTTCTAAGCCTGTAGCTAAATGACTGAGTTGCTAAGCATACAACTCCTGGAGGACTAGATGTCGAATGAGAAGCTGTAAAAATATATGCTTGGTAAAGGACTTGATACCTAGAAAACATGGACATATGTATTTGCCAGTATATCGGGTAAAAAACAAAAGCAAAAGAGAGGAAAAATAACTAAGCACCCAGTTACATGAGACATAAACAGAAGATAGTAAGACATTATTATGGATCAGAAGACCCTGAAAAAAAAAAAAAATAGAGAATAATAGGACATGAGAAACAGGGTGCTGACATGGATCTTGGAAGTAGTTAAGATCTGATCTAGAGTTCAAGAGACCTGAGGATATGAGTGTGACTGTGGATCAAGACAGCAAGAGTATACATTCACCTGCTAGTGAACTTCAGCCTGTATCAGCTGGACAGGACAAAAGTATTTTGCTGCGCTGCTCAAGTTTTTGTAGTTTTTGTGACTGCTGTTGGTGTTTATGTGGGTAGCAGTAAGGATAATGTTCACTACTTCTCTTGATTTTTTTCTGTATATTGGTTGTGTGTGTCTGCACGTGTGTTTGTACCTCCTGCTGTAGAATGTATGCTCAACCTTGCTACTGTCTGGACCTACAAAAAGGAACATCAGCAAACACTGGAGAGTAGAAACCTCCTGAGTATTGGAGTCTGCTGGATCCACGTTCTCTCAACAGATACATATAAAAAGTATATGATGACATTAAGAAGGTGATCTTACCCATAATAAACTTATTGCTCCCAAATATTGAACATTAAATGGATGCTGGTTCTTGCTGATTTGCTGTCCTTCAACAGCCTCCTGCAGGAGCCTCTGGATAAGGAGGAAGTCCCTATTGTCCTCAGAGTCACTACTTTCTCAGGGCAATGATTTTCTTTCAATTTTTACAAGTTTTCCTTACATGTATTTAGTAAAAGAAGTAACATAAGGCACCTTATTCTGGGTGTTCTTAGTGAAAAGTCTGGATTCACCTATTCAGACATTAATATATACATTCAATGTTCTTGCTCTCCTCTCTTGCACACATCCCCACCATAAAAAGACAAAACACATGCCTTTGACATATTTTAGTCAAAGACAGACTCTTCTTGAAGTAAATTTTCTCCTTCACAGAGTAACTCAAAAGATCGTAATCGAGTGATTTATTTTACCAATAATTGTAGCTCATATTTACATGAATCATGGGAGAGATCCAATTGTTAAAGCCCTTCAGCATCATTCCAGTCTTTGATCTTTTCTCACTTATTTACAAGCACTCATTAGTAATTATTGTGCAATTTGTTATATACAAAAAACCCCCACTGTCTTGTGGGCTGCTTTACTTGTTTCACCTCCTGAAATGCTGTACCATTGAAAGGGACTCTACGTGACACTTTTATTGGAATGTCTTAGAGACATTAAATATCTTGGAAGATACATTTATAACTGAGAAATCTTATCTACACAAAAGAAAAAATGAGATTTAAGTGTTCAGTTTTTCATGTCTAATACACTATTTTTTTAACTGCACTTTACCCTGGTACACAATTTATTTGGTACTATATTTACTTCATTTAATAATTTCTAACAGCAATTATGAAAACTCTCTCCTCCTTGCATCTTATCATCTGATCTTTCACTTGCATATTTTCTCTCAGTGTTGGCAGAACAAATGAGAGGATTTTCATCTTGCAGATACCTACAGTATTTACCTCTTCATTTTAACACAATATTCTCTCAACAATCTTATGAAATCTTTTCATCTTTTGTTTGCTGGAAACAAAATACTTCAGAATAGCTTGCTATGTAACTGAACAGAAATCTCCTGTCATCAGCCTCTTAAATGTGAAGTTTCTGCTATTGTTCATTTTCCATTAAATCTCCTTTATTTGTCACGAAGTCTTTACATTATCATTTTTAGAATGAATTTTCCTGCAAAAGTTGGATGAGCAAAACATGCCAGTTTGTTTCTGCTTGAATTACTTTTTCTGATTTTTAACAGGCAAATCTATTGTTGTGCATTTTCACAGTAGTTATGAGTTAACCCTGGCCAAAAGATGATGTGGAATATTCCTTTACCCAATTTAGGTCAAATGTCCAAGTACTCTCCCTCTCAATTTCTTCACCCCTAGCCTACTCACTACGGAGGAAAGAGCAGGAAAAAAGATAAAGCCTTGATGCTGTGCAAGCATTATTGAACCATATTCAAAACACCGTTGTGTTATCAACACTGTTAGGGCAACAAATCTAAAGCACAGGACTGTACAGGCTGCAATGAAGAAAGTTACCCCATGTCAGCCAGACCCAGCACGGTGATCTGCACACAACTACACAGTGGTAAGGCTCTCAGAACCTGAATGAGCTGTGTGGAAGTAATTATGCTTGTTAGCTGTAAACTGTAGACACCCTATGCCTTCTGCCCTTCTGACCATTCAGTAACCTCTGTAATACATGAGAAGGAGATGTACTTGAAGAATTTTTAACTGCTAAAAGAACTCATGCTTTTGAAAAGGTCCTAATGGTAGCCCTTAATACTTTTCTGTTTGTGTTCTACCCTTGCAGCTGAGGGAGGGAATGAGGAATCTTTGTCATTCTCCATCATTGGGAAAGACCCCAGACTCTGAAATATGTTGTCAGGGGCTGATAAACTCTCCTGTGACCACTTCTCAAAGTGTTAGGGGATGGAAATGCCAAATCCCCCATCTTTGGTGGACTGGACGAGTGCACTGTGCCCCTTAGGTGTACAACCAAGATTTTATTCTTACTTTTAATCTACAAAATAAGTTTATACTTGATTGAGCAAAGCAAACAAAATGAAAAGGAACAGTTAAGTCCTTGCTTCTCATGTAGAGTAAAAAGATAAATTATTACCTGCAGGATTAACATTGCTGAAACTACTATGAATTAAACACAAGTTGTTGTAACTTGTTTATCAAAAGGAGTATGGTTTTTCTTTAGACAGTATTACATAGATACTTCAAAACACTTATACTTTGGGTAACCTACCCTGAGAAGAAGGATCAGCTGTGGTAGAAGCATAGATTACCAGTCTCACTTGCAATATCTTCCTGGTATAATATTGCCTGTGGCTCCAAAATTTACAATGAACATGTAAAAGGCCCTTCACTGATCATCAATTTAAAATGCATTTACTGTGTCTTTTAAACAAATAACTAAAAAAGAAAAAAAGAAGGTAATTTGATAACGATTGGGTTTAAGAGAAGTTTGGAATCAAGAGATAAAAAGGGTGACCACCACCCTGTTCTGGCACTAGGTTTTGCCCTCACAGTTAGCTTTCAAACTGATATTATTTCAAGGACTTTTTGGTGCATTGGTCTCTATAGAAAAGTCTTTCAGTGACTAGAGGAAAGATAACTCATTTTATGATTCTATCTGTGATGTGTAGCTCTGTGTGTCCATGCCATGCTGGTCTTAGTAGCCTTTTTTTGTCTACTACACCACATTGCTTGTAGACCTCTCACTCCTTTGGAAGATTTTTCCTTCTCATCCTGAGTTATGCCACTTGGTCATTTCTGTACAGTCTAAGTTGCTCCCTTAGCAGGAGTAATTTCCCTCTCCTAGGAAAGGTTTCATACTTTGCTTTCATAAATATGGTACAGTATAAATTGTAGGCATGAGTCTGAGTAAATCAGTACTAGGCCCATACTGAACCTTCATAATCCTGCACCACAGCCAGAAGAACATATATTATGGCTGCTCCTACTTGAGTTTATATTGAAGCACACAAGGTGTATTCACTTAATTTGATCTCATGGGAGGGCTATAACCTCAAGTAGAGAGGTGGCAGTGAGTATCTGAAGAAGGTAATTTCTTTAAACTCATCAGTTAGATTCAGAAGAAGGAGGCTAAGCTGTCTTGGGTAATGATAGTGTTTAGCATGTTGCACAAAAGATCCTTCTCAGTATCTTTGAAACAAATTACTTAATAAATAGCTGAACTTTGACTTCATGGATAGACTCTGCTTTAAGTAACAAGTGAAGTGTTAAGCCCCCATGTTTCCTGATTTTTTCAATATTGTCTTGAGTGCATTCTTTCACCCCTTTTTTTTTTTTTATTCAGTTGCTGTGGTAGAAACTCTGTTACAGCAAGGTCAACAAACAGTTGCATTTATATCTGTGAGTGGAGTGCAGGTGTAGAGATGAGCTCAGGAGGGCATTTCAGGAACAGTAGCACCTCTGCCCTAAGATGAAGCCTGCCATTGCTGTAACTTTGTGTTAGCTGATTCATGGAGCCGTAATAAAGGTTATGGCAGTCAGTAAATAACGTGTCAAATTCCTAATGCTTCCCTTACCCAGTTCAAAGGATTCATCAATCTCTGTACACACTTGTGCTGCACATCTGGGTTGCTTATTGATGATCTGGATTGTGTTCATCAGTTCCTTGCTCATTTAATGCTTCTATAATCACCTCAAGCCTGTGTAAACCCTTTCAGAACTACTGAGGTGTGAAATATCTTCCCTTTTGGTGTTCAAGGTGCCATGCTCTGCATTCTGACAATGCACTTAACAGCACTATAGACTGGTATAAACCCACCTTGCTTTCCCTCTGGAAGCATCTTTATTAAAGAGCAGTAAGTATCCCTACCTTAAAAGACACAAAAAGAGATACACAGACACATGCATAAAGTAAAAGTACCCTGTCCCCCCCTGCCACTTCTTAATTAGACTTTTCAAATGCTATTTTTATGGAAATTTTTTTTTTTTTTTTGTAACACAATAGGTGTTTTAAACATTGTTTTTAGGAATAGGGATAAAATTATTACTTTTTTTTTGGTTCAATTTTTCTATCAATTGCTAATAAGGAGACAGTAGCAGTGTTGATTTTTTAGGCCTGCTTACAGAATATTTCCTTCAAAAGACTAACATCCAATAGAATTTAAACATTTTTTATGTGACAATTTAGTTTAACGGCATATGGGTTATAAAAACAAAACCACACTATTTTTTTGTCTTTTTTTTTTTTTTGTAAAAGGAAAAGTCATACTCCACTAAGAGATGTGATAAACAGACAAGAGAAGACTATATTTCCTGGAGAGCACCCTCACAAGAACAGCATTCATGCCATCAGCTGTTTCTCTCTGGCTTCCCCAGGATTTAGTCAGCCTCCAGCAGAGGCTCCTATAAATCTGGACAGGCAGAAGAGCCAGGCATTCCTTGACCTCCACTGAAATCTTCAGTGAGATCAATCTGTTTTGTGTAGCATGTAGCTGGTACAAACGCCCTAAGATCTATATCTAAGCAAACTGATAGTGTGTACTTAATGTGTTTTTCTCCTCTATGTTCATTGCAGGAAAATTAACTTCATGTAAGGAAACTGCTACTGGTGAAAAAGACTTAGTAATATTTCTTTGAGTGTTACTTTCTAGTTAACAAGAAAAACAGTAATTGCAACTCCTTCAACTTTAGCTGCCTATTGGTTTTTTCATTGTGCTTTAAAAGGAAATCCCAGAGCTTTGTGATCTAGACAGAGATATTTATTATAAATTAATTCTTTAAAATAGGATATGACTTCTCACTATTCTGTTGAAACTCAGATATTGAATGCAGTAGCTATGTCTTCATTATTAAATCTGAACTTGGAATAAAAATCTATATGACTGCAGCCTTCAGCTTTTGAAGAGATTTTTGTGGCTTTTGGTTTTTTTTAAATATTCAAATTCTTACTGAAATACGAAGACTCTTCGTGAAGCTATGAATTATACATATTCATCCACTGGAATTACATCAGAACTACATTTTTGTTCTGTGTTTAATTTGAAGAATTCTTTTTCGGAACTGAATCTTGATATTAGCATACAGATGGATTTGAACAGTATGTCAATACAGACTGACGAAGCAGATAGATTGCTGGTTGCTTTATTTTAGATTAGTTCTAAATTTTCTCATGGAGAATATAAAAATGTAAAAGAGCATTTCAATTTCCCATTTCATTTAAACTGAGAGGAAAGCAATAATTCAAGGAAAACTAATAAAAGACTGATGTTAGAATATGATTGACATGTGGCTAAAATGTGTTTCAGTTGTAAAGACAGTCCAGTGCTAATAAAACAACATTGACTGACTTGTAACCTTCAGGCCTTCCTTGCTCACATATAATTGATTTTAAAACAGCATCTAAAAAAGAAAAGATGCTGTTCTATGTCTGCATGGATTTTTCCTGTGTTCTTCTGTCTCTGCTAGGAAGCATTTGAAATTAAATTACAACATATCCTAGGGTGAATTTAGCTAGTTATTAATTTCTTTGCTATTTTACAAAGAAAAAGAAAAGAAGAAATAAAAATTTTGAGCTCCACTCTGAAGGTAAAATGCTTTATTTGTGTACACTTCCTAATAGGTGAAAATGCATGAGAGGAAGTGAGATAATCTGATGATCTGGGTAAAACAACTTCTAAAATTTTTACAGTGCTGGAGGTAGAGGAAGCATTCAGATGTACCTTGTTATTAGGGTAAGGTATACTAATTAATTTATTAGTTTATATGCAGTAACAGCTCTCATTTTCTGAGTCAGAGTATTTGGAAACAAATCCCAGAAAAGTAAGTATTTACATTCATAAATTTGTTTTAGTGGCTAGGAATTGTCTCATAACAACTTCAGCCTCCTTATATCATCAATAAAGAGAAGCATTCTTCTTATTCTAAATGAAACACCATACAGATGCTCGAGCACTCTCCTCTGGTGGGACGAGACAGAGAATCAGAAGAGTAAAAGGTAGAAAACTCATGGGTTGAAATAAAGGCAGTTTAATAGGGAAAGCCAAAGCCGTGCACACAAGGAAAGCAAAACAAGGAATTCATTCACCACTTCCCATGGGCAGGCAGCTGTTCAGCTGTCTCCAGGAGAGCATTGCACGTAGTGGTGACTTGGGATGAAAACACCATCACTTTGAATGTGACACTTCCCCTGTCTTCCCCTGCTTTGACACCCTGGACATGGTATCATATGGTCTGGGCTATCCCTTTGGTCAGCTGGGGTCACCTTACTCCATCTGTGTCCCCTCTCAACTTCTCCTGCACTCCCAGCTTCCTTGCTTCCTCGCTTGTGGGGTGGGCTGAGACGTTTCAGAAAAGTCCTTTACATTGTACAAGCACTGCTCAGGAATAATGAAAAAATCCCTGTGTTATCAACATTGTGTCCAGCATAAATGCAAAACATGGCCCCATACTAGCTATTATGAAGAAAATTAAGTTTATCCCAGCCAAAACCAGTACAAAAGACCAAAGGATTGGCTCTACAGAATTGTGTTTTCTGTTTAATGCAAATGAGGTGATTGCTTCAGAGGCAAATGACTGGACCACAGATGTCTGAAGAAGCTATAATAAATCAACCAAATCTGTCACTGTAAACCAACATCTCAGCCTGTAGATACTGCAGTCTCTCAAAAATGAAAGGTTTAAATATAAGACTTTTTTCTTTAATATGTTTTCAATTGCTCACTGGAATTTTTAAAACCTAACATCACTGAATGAGAGTAAAACTCTCATTTCTTCCTTTGTACTTCAATTCAAACCTCAATGTGTGACATAACTAGTATAATTACAGAAATGGCAACCAAAAGATGCATAGGCTTTGTTTCTATTCTACCTCTTTCCCACCATTATGGATATAACTGCACTACAGAACAACTTAGCTCTCCAGAAGACTCAAACCCCCAGTCTGATGCATAAATTTTAACTCAGCCTTGTGATCCAAACTCAAATGAACTAATGTTTTCTCAAAGCAAAACCTGATACTGGGTCTGCATCTGGTTAATGATATTTCCTCCGATCTGCATCAAAAGACATTATGAATGGGCTTTCTCTCCCTCCATTCTTTTTTTCCAGGCTACACAAGATGCATTTCCTCAGCCTTTCCTCACAGGCCCCATGCTCAACCACAGGCCACTGTGGTGAACTCGTTCAGCTCACACATCTTACTTATCTCGAGGATACAAAAGCAGACACAATATTTTACACGCAATCTTAAAAGGTAAAGAAGAAAAAAAAAATATTTTTGTCAGGTGCCTGTGTTCTCCTTAAACAGCTCAGGAAGCTTTCGACCTTCCCCAGTGTCAGGTTGCAGGCTCCTTCTGCAGAGCTCCTTTCTGCAGAGCTTCTTCCTGGCCACTCAGTCTCCAGCCTACTGCTGCAAGGGATTCCTCCTTTCTGGGTGGAGGACTTTATTTTCATTTGTCCTTGATGAAGTTCATAAAGTTCCTGCCAACCCACTCCTGCTGCCTGTAAGTTTCTGAGTGACAGCCATGATACTTTGACTCCATTGAATGTGCTTTCTAGGGCAGTATCATTTGCGAACGTCACACAGATACATATCTGTAACATGATTTTGCCTTTCTGTCCAATTTAACTTCATACTTGTACACTATTGTACTTAATTTGCTGCCTACAAGTCTTGTGCTAAGCTGATAACCAGGAGCATTGCAGTGGCCATTGGAAGGCACTGAGTTTCCCTACCTGCCTGGAGACAGCTGGGATAAAGACAGTCTGAGAGGAACTGGGAGCTTCCTTCACAGTCTACTGCTGTGAGCAGGTAATACCATATGAAGACCTAGGAGCACTTATAGCAGAAATTTTTAGACCCAGTCTACAGCTGAATAAATTCAGAATTATTAAAAAAATGTTTGAGAAATTCATTAAGAAATTTGGAGGGTAAGCAAGTGGAGGCACAGATATACCACATTTTATTTAATATTTTTCTCTCTATAACATTATTAGATTTGAATGCATCCTCAGATCTCTAAACAATTCCTGATTTTAATCCTTCTTCCACAGCTGTGGTGGAGGATTAAGGGGAAATGAATTGTTTGGAGAGAGGCAAATGTGGTAGATGAAACAAAATGATTAGTGGGCACTTGCTGGCTACTATGCAGTTAAGGTAATACCTATCAGGGACTCATTGACAGGAGAGCAACTAATATTTGAAATGTGAGAATATTGAGAAAGGGATGATTTTTTTTTTTTAAGGAAAATTGCAGTATCCCAAATTCTAAAATCACAAGTTTTCCAATGATGGTTCATGCTCTGAATATATCAGTCAACCTATAGTCTAACCTCAGAAAAGAGTAGAAAATGTCAAGGACAGAATTGGGACAATCATAATTTTGCTCTTTTATAAAAAAATCACCCAGAGATAGGCAGCATCTATCCCTTTCCCCTTAATCATGAATAGATATGATAGTACCTTTCATAATATTGTATACAGAATTGTGCTGTTTCGTGATTAGAAATCATCAAAAATCATCAGATTTCATGCTGTATCCAGCCCCTTGCAAGTACAGAAGGCTAGGGCTGGCTCATTGCACCTAACTTGCATTGTGGGTTTCAAGAAAATCTTGCCTTTAGGGTTGTCATAGCAGTTCTTTCTTTTTTTTTTCTTTTCTTTTCTTTTCTTTTCTTTTCTTTTCTTTTCTTTTCTTTTCTTTTCTTTTCTTTTCTTTTCTTTTCTTTNGTCCCTGCAGTTGTTGTTTCTTCACCATTTAGAGGTACAAAAGCCTCTTTCTCCCGTTCCACTTCCTGCCACCAGAGGGGCTGCTACATGTTGTTAAGTCACAGAAATACCAAACACTTCAGAGACATGATTAATGGCAATAGCTACTTTGCTTGATGGATTTTGATCCCCCAGCAGAAATCTGGCATCAATCATGTGGCTGAATTCCTCTCTGCTGCTAGATGATTTAGTATCCCATGTCCTGTGTTCTACAACTTCCATTTGGAGCTGAACAATTTCTCTGTCACTTTGGAAGTGTAGCAATAATTTCCACTCTGCTTTAGATTCCAAGGTGTTGGCAAGTCACTGCTTTTAGGACACACTACAAAGGGGTTCATTAGAACTATGAGAATAGGGAAGACACTCCATTAATTATCCTTCAGCCAGTAATACATACTCTCCCACGCAACCCCATTACAGACCAAACAGAATTGCTGTATAATTTCAGATATATGTGCGTTCTGTTTAGCATTCACTTGCAATTTGTGAATAAAATCATGTGTCACGGTATAGAATATTTGAACTTCAGAATTACTGCTGAACTTCTACAGACAATATTTCCACATTAGAATCAAGATGTAAAAACTGCAGAGGATTTACTAAAACACTTAAATACTTGAAATCTCAAAAATAGAGAGATCCAAACATTTTATCATTATATTGATATGAATTCTGAGGATGCTAAGCAGGCTTCTATCTAATATTAGTATTATACTAGTACATTTAATTGACTAGTTAATAAAATGTTGTAATAAACTGTAAACAAGTTAATAAATAAAACTCAAACCAAATGGAAAAAGTTGTGACAGAAAATAGAAGCTAAGAAAAAGATCCACCACCAAACTCCAGATAAGTACCTTGCAAACCTAAGTATTAGAAAAATTAATTGTTCAAAAACCTCTGTGAAACAATGATGCAAATAGAGAGAATTAATCATTAAATGGCTTTGATCAGGCTCGAAGAACACATCTATGGGAAATCATGTCAGGAACTATGGGACTGAGTTCAACAATTTACAGAACCACTTTACTGTCTGTAATTCTCAGAATGCACAAATAATAAGCTGTCCTGACAATGTAACAGTGCAAATCAATTTTAAAATTGTGACTTCTGCAAAAAATGCATTAGTATCCATTTCTGTCAGGAGAAATGTCTTGCACTTCGGACCCTGAACCAAACTAGGATTACTGAGGTAGCTAGTGTACTCTAGTTCTGGTTAAACTACTAAGTTAGTACCAGCCTAAATAAAAACCACGGGCATAACCATTTGTATAACACAAATTATTTGACATTAAAAAAAACCACAAAAAATCAAGGAAATTCTCTAATTACGCATTTTACTTACATCTCACCTCTCTCTGCCCAATACACACATAATACCTGATTTCCCAAGCATGAGCATACCTATCTACATCTCCTAGCATGTGTAACTAAGCAGCCCTCTGACTCACCAACAGTTGTGAATCCACAGATCACCGCACTGTGGTCTGGTATCCTTATAAAAAGACTCATTCTTTCTACTCTGAGGAAGCCTGGTGGAAGCTTTTGGGCCAGTGCAAAGTTCCCCTTGAGAGCTACAGCACTAATTAATCAAATCCTATGCTGCTAAGGGTGACTAGGAGTTCTCTCCATCATCCATTTCATGCCAGTCCTTTGTCTCAAACTTATCCACTGTCTCATTGTTTCTGTTAGCACTGTGACTGTAGGAGAGACCTATCTCACACTGGGTACTCATAAATTAAATTTGGTAGTAGCTGCCACAGGACTAACCTTGTAGTGTGTAAACTCATCTTTGGGCTGGAGTCAGTAGTCTTTTACTGTTGTACCTTCAGGGAGTAATTTTGAGGGACACACCAAAAATTTAAATAAAAAAAAAATAAAACCTTTTTCCCAGCTTAACCACCAAATATTTCCTCTTTAGTAGGCACATTATCAGTCTATTTCTCCTATCAATATGAAACACCTTTTGGTGTGATGACTGTGTCATGCTTTGAACAGACGTACCTATGACATCATCCCCACTAGGTACTGAAACACCTTCAGCAGCAGGGAAATCAGACTGCCAAAGCAAGGCCCTTAGGTCTCCCACACAGTCTCCAAGAAAGTGCTGGGTGCCTCTGAGAAAGAGTCAAGAAAGCTTTTGAAATGTAAACAATCTTCTGCCTTACAGCACATATGCTTGAACTATGGGAAAGCTTATTGAAGCTCATGGATTTAAGGTTGTTCTACGCTCATTGGATCTAGTGTTTGCAGTTCCTCAGATGGATTTTCTCCAGACAGAAAATCACTCCTGTAAAAAAGTTCTTGAGTAACAGTGCACAATAATTTAGTTCAGGGATTATAATTTGCGGTCCATAAACTGCTTCAGGCATGTAATTATTTCTAAATAGTCCAAAACAAATCAAAATTATTAAGAAATGCAATATTGTCAGTGGCTAAAATTCCTAGTGCAAAAGTCTGCACTTGCATGCAAATGGTTTCAGAATCTGTAAACTGCAAAAGTTAGAAAAAAATATTTGTTAATGAATGGGGACATTAACTCAGGAAATGGGAGACTTTGGTTCTTCTTGTAGGTGAAGCTCTAACTTCAGAACATTACACCTACAATTCTTATATCCTAGACATCAGCTGTGGTTGTGAATTACTTATGGACTAAGCAGGAAAGCTGATTCTCTTCTCTGTCTACTCAAAATGGGCCATTCTGTAGTCAGGAATGAAAACATCAAGAAACCAAAAGAACTAGAACAAATGACATGACTCTGTCAAACAGAGTTTGGGATGAAGAAATCTCAAAACTGTTGAGTAGTTTTACATCAGTAAGACACTGCATAAAAGATGGGAACAGTTGATATAGCACAAAATAAATTGCATTAGGGTCATTAAACAGCATTTTGCATTTCAAAATATTACAGAATTTCTAAAGCATTTCAAGCCACGTAAAGAAAAGAAATCAAAGCATTACATGTTACCTAATAAATTATTTTGGATCAGTAAATATGATATAATACTGCAACATCCTGTAATCCTTCCAAACTTGCAAGAATCAGTTAGAAAACTGGAACTCCTGTTAGGACCATTTTATACATCTTTGCAAGGAATCTTGAGATGGGACATTCAAGAGAAATGAATAAAAAATTGTATTTATGGTCTTGTGGAATGATCTTCCACCACTGGCAGATTGCTTTATTACTATAGAAAGAATCTCTGTATCTCTGCCTCGCTGATTTATCTAGTGATTGTGTGTTTCCTGGCTCACTAAAGTACCACCTATAATGTAATACCTTCTACTAAAACAGTATTATTTCCCAGAACATATTTTTGTAAGATAGTCTTTGCAAATATGTCATTTTAAACCAAAAAAATTTTTCCAGATTGGTAATAATTTCAATTCATTGACATACTGTAATTATGTCAATTATATGTATGTATGTGTTTGGTTTCTGGTTGAACAGACAAGAATGGGAACCCTCCTCCTGGGCCCACATGGGACTGGTTCCGAGATATTCACCTCCAGAGGAATTTTTCTTGGCTTGCTTCTGGTTCTCATCAGGGAGTATTTCGATGGGTCTTTGTTCTTCAACCTTGCTAGGTCACACAGGGCACCAGTTGTCGGATTTCTGGTTGAACTGACAAAGTGGGAACCCTCCTCCTGGGCCCTTTGGCGGGGGTTTCCCTGTGAGTTCTGTGCCAGGGATGAAAAATGAGGAGGACTCGATTTCTCAGTCTTCAGGCTGTTGTTTATTTTTCTCTTATCTGAAATTCAGTACTCCATCCACACACCAGTCTTGGCGTACAAGAAGCAAGGCACAAAATGGAGCAATGGCACCCAGATTCAAGGTCTTTTAAAGCTGATTAGTCCAATTACCTTCTAAAACATACTTTGTTTCTACTTTTCTACCAATAACTCCTATTAGTCTACTCACCTAACACCTATGCTACTGCCTTCTCTAACCAATAATTTTATGCCACCAGTACTACAGAAAATGGAGTCAAAGAAGAACAAGAAGGAGATGAGACAACGCCCAAAATCCTCCATCTTGCCTCCTATACACTCCTGCATTAAAATCCTAAAACCCTAAATTTCTCACTCTGTGACAAGCTACTACTACATACTCCTATCTAGTTCACACACCTGTGGGCTCCAACTGATCCCAAAGCCTTGGTAACTTTCTCCAGGGATGAAGGTCAAAAGCAGTGTTCTGCTGAGGATCAGGGCTTCCCAAACAGGCAGAGAAGTATTCTCTGTGCCTTGGAGTCCAACAGTATGTAACACTGTCTTTTTAGAAGTAATATACATGAATGAAAAGAAATAAATCTGATGACCCTTCACTGAATTTTTACTCTTTTGCTATATATTCTCACATACAAATGCTTTCTGTTTTGAGAGGTAACTTTAAACTTGATTACCAGAATTTTAGTAACTGACACTTGAGCAAGAGCACTCTCCCTCCAAAATCAGTGCACAAAATTTGTTAAACAAGGATCTGTTTTCCGTTAATGACATCAGTGCCTATACTATTTGTTTTCTTTCTGGCAACAAAGGGAAAAGACAGATGAAAGGAATTAAGGTAGGATGTGGGTAAAGAGCAAATTCAATAGCAGGTATCATATAAAAACACAGACTTACAGGCAACAAAATCAGAATAGTCTCTGTCTGCATGGAGCATCAGCAGCCTATGCAATCTGTTTCACGCTGTTCTACCAGCAGGGCTCAATCTTGGCTCAGAAGAACCATCATCAACTCAGATGGAATAAAGCTATTCCTGTGCAGCCCCTGGTCTGTCCAATGAGATTGGTAAGGAGGGTGTCAGTGAGTACTTGTTGGAATGGTGGCAGCAGGGACACCTGCTTGGAGATGAATTGATGCCTACTGCACATCTTCATCTTGAGTGTGTTCTGGAACTCAGCCAGTGACTAAAAACTGAAATACTCTGATAAAGAAGCATCTGCATCAGAGAGTTAAAAACTATTGGCAGCAAAGGAAAGCAAAACGAAGTGATGGAAAGAGAAAAACAAAACCAACAAGGTGCGCTCTATTATAAAAAGCTTTCTTAGTATGTGATGTAGCCATCCATAGCTCATATGCATAATAGGTATGGGTCCATTATAAATCATAATTAATATTTTCCAGATTTATAGCATAAAACAGGTCTTCAAAACATGAAGATAAAAATACATTATATGTTGTAGTAAGGTAGAAAAATTGTAAAAGAAAGGCTTCACAAAATCAGACCTGCTCTGTTAGATCAGTGGCTAGCACTTTCTAAGTTTCTATGTGAAAATAATCTTAGTGTGAACAGTTCGTTAACCTAACAAGCTATTCTTGGGTTAAAAATAAGTAGTACTTATATAAACATTAAATCTATCCTATGAGAATCAATGAAGAAAATATGTAAACAATTTAAGAATAGAGAGATTTGATAGACAAGAAAAATACCTTTTACTAACTAATAATTGGTAAGAAAGCTACTAACTAATTAGAGTCACACACAAAGTCTGTAAACCTGTATAAAAAAGGAGAACATGCAGTAATAAAAAGAGCCTTTGATACATTGCTCAGTGTGTAGTGTCTGTCTGTCTCTACTACGACAATTATATTCTTTACTATTATAGCCCATTTTACTTTGCTCTTTGTTTCAAATCTTGGGTAGTATTTTAGGCATAGCTACTTGAGCAAGAGCAGGAAAATCTGATTTATGCTTTGCTGTACATAAACTTATATAAATAAAACAGTGTGTTCTACCGCTGAGCTTATAAATTCTGAAAAGTAAGAAGCTATTAAGTTCCAACATAATACATCACTGATATGGTTGTGATTTTGAGACTAGAATTGTCTTATTTTTAACACCCTCAGAATGAAATCCAGAAGAACTCAGACCTATATGGAGATTATTGGCAAAATTTCTGATGGTTTTTTCATTGTTATCAAAACATTGTTCAGTTTCAATATGCTTTGTAGTTTTTGATCTTCCTAGTCCTGGAAAAAAAAAAATCACCTTTCTCGATCAACCGAGAATATTATCAATGCAAAATCTGGATATTATCTGAGGACCAGTGTTAATCCACTGCTGTGTTTTCAGTCATTCAACATATTTTAAAAAATCTCTTCAACTGTTTTTTATTATGGTTGTTCTCCTCAGCCTTCTTTTACAACAGTAAGTATTGTCTAGCCATTTCTGCATCACACTCTACTTTCTCCTGCTTTGTTTTCAGAAATCAAATTTTAAAAGTATAATGGATTATTGAACATGAAAGGGGCTTCTAGATCATGAGTCCCTTCTTCCTCTCTTTACATTTAATCACTTAGCATAATTCACTTCATAAATTAGCCCGTTTCTTTCCTAGCACTACCTAGGCTTTTTTCTCTTTTTTTGGGTTTCTTTTCTTTTGTTTAGGAGCCTGTGTTTCTTTCTTGGTTTGGTTTTGTTTCTATTACTCCTGTTAAACACTTTCTCCAGGATTCATTCCTCAAGTCACACACATACATTCTCTGTCAAGGCTCCATTGATTATGCATGGCTATTCTATACCCATCCATGCTTGTGCCAACATTGTCTGTTAGCTAAATAATTCTTTTGTGTCCTTTGAGTTTACCACTGGTTTATTTGTAGGCAACAATTATATTCCTTCTCATCCTTAGTTTTTCCAGACAAAACAAGTTATGTTCATTTTGTGTCCTTTATTCTACAAAAGTTCCCAGTAGTCCTCCTCCTTCTTAAAATAATTGGATAAGTGAAGACACAGTGATTGTCCCATATTTACTAGATAGCTTGAAGGATGCATAAGCATGTTGGTAGAACATTTTTGTTAATGGGAAAAAATGATTGGGACTGGGTTATCCAACTATGGTTATTTGCTGATGGACCAAATAATACAATATAAATAATAGCAGAATGTAGGGGATCATCAGTTGGTATTGTAAATCATGATGATACTGTGCTCCTTTCATAGTTTTAATTTTCTGTGATGGACATTCACTATATATGAAATATTTAATAGTTACCAGGGACATAAGTATTTTGTGAATTTAACCACTGTGTATGTTTATTTCACGCAATGTAATTAAATGTAATCCTTCTAGAAAGTCGTAAGAGCTGTGTAGTAGCTCTGACAACTGAAAAACTACTATGTAATTTGAATTATTTCTCAGACCATACTTCTATGCTGACAGGTAACTATTATGAGGAAGAAAATGATATATTACATGAAGTTTTCCTGAGAGTCTTTGTATATATATCTCTTACCAGGGACAGTTGCAATTTAATAGTGCGTTAAAAGACCATGTGGTGTGCCATTTGTCATGTAGTATTTTTATATAATCTAGGTTATAATTTCCTTCTTGGGCCCTAATTAATCTAATAACCACCTCATTAACTTTTAGGAAAGCCTCACTCTAACTTAAGGTTAATTATTAAGCACTTTTGGCATCATTGCTACACTACCTACATATGTGCTTGTTTTTTGCTATTTATAAGATCCACTTGTAAGTGAGAATAAACTAATGAATACAAAAGTTTTGTATAGCAGAAGGTGATATTAAATATATGTTTTTTTTTAATAATCAAAAAAGAAAGAAGACACGAAACTATGTCAAACAGGATTTATTTATCCCTACATATACAGCCTCAGTGTAACCTTCCCTAGTCACCCCAGCCTCCTGTCTCTGACAAAGGACAGAAGGGACACTGTTAAGGGGCAGTCACCCTCTAGTGCATTCATCTGACACACTGAATGACTCATGCACTCTCTGCAGCTTGTAAAATGGTAGTCTGTAAAATCAGATTAATACATCTACAGTCTAAAGTACAGGAAGATCAGACCACCTAAGTTGTGTTTATCCTCACCATATCATATAAATTATATGTATATTCATACACACAACTATATAATTATACTTGATATACATCTGCAGCTAGTCAAATATTACAGAAAAATACTTTTTATCAGTAAATGCTACCACTCTAAAACAGAAACTTATTTTTTAATTAATTATATTGATAATTTATTTGGAATCCTTCCTTCCTTCCTTCCTTCCTTCCTGG